>MU155167.1:0-169574 GCA_015484465.1 Pholiota conissans
GAGGCGTCCAAGCAGCAGCCCTGCGATGGAAGTGGGGGGAAACTGCGCATAGACGACAGGGAGCCACAGGAAGCAATGGGTGATGGGGAGGTGGGCATGCTCAGGTGGGAAATGGAGTCCGAAAACCACACAAATGACATGGAGGACGGTTTGAGCGTAGAAAAAGATGGGCTAATAGGCGGGAATTTGGACGCATGCAAAATGCTTTTGGAAGGAGAGGGAGAAGCTCGTTCCGAGGAGATAGAGGAGGGACTTAGAAGGGCAGGCAGCAGCGGGAATGCAAGTGCGATGAAGCCATGCTTGGAGGCCACGTACATGCGTGCGGTAGGGATGGATGAGGTGGACGAGGTGGAGAGTATCACCCCCAAGGTGGTCGCTGGTGCAAAGGAGGCACCAAAAGAGGAAGAAAGAGGCCCCAGCAATGGCAACGAAGATCCGCCCAGCAGCAATGCGGATGTGGGCACTGCCCCAGCTGTACCGGCCAATCTACCTTTTCGTCTGAATCCTCCAGGTCTTTCACTGCCAATTCCAGCGAGCAGACAAACTAGGTCAGGATCACGCATGGCTGCTCAAACGGCAGCAATGCTAGAGTCGGACCAATTCTCTGAATCTGAATCTGAGCTTTCAGAACTTGAAGATGACTGAATAAATACCTCTGTGAGTTGACTGCGCACAAACTCCCCTCTTCCATCACTGAAATCAATGAATTACTTTCTGGATAGTCCAAAAACTGGAAACTGCTTTCCACCGTCTCCTACCCATAGATTTTTACCCAGATTTTACTTGCTACCATACAATGCTACAGGTCACGTATTCTTCCACTTATATGCCATTCTATCCTGCCTGGAAGTATGCAGCTACTTTCCACCATCCTTTACCCTAGATAATACATTATGCCTACTGCTGCCATAAACCTTTCCAATTCGCACATTCCTTCCCATGTATACCATTTTATTCCATAGCATGAATCCCATGTGACATTTTTTGGGTAGCTCACAGCAGAATTTCATCAATATGCCTTAGTTGGAAACTATACTGAATGTATGGTCCATATATCAACAAAATATATTTCTACTGTACCCATGGGCTCCTCCATTGCCATTATTTGAGTCCGGATATACTGGCAGCGCAATTTTTGGATACTGATGCTTCTCAGATCTCTACCAATATTTTGATGCAACCCAGTATATAGCAAGCTAACAATGGCCTAGCGCTCACATAATATATAATAACATACAGCACATTGGCCTGCATTTTGGTCTAGATAAAAATAATCCTCATAGTATATAATATACACCATCTTGGAGACAGTCTATTGATACCCTGTATTCTACTATGTATTAAGTGTACACATTGCAAATACAAAGACTAATCCACATTATACTGATCTCAATATTAATCATGTATATCGGTGCACAAAATATACGCCATCTTGGAGATAGTCTATTAATACAAATAGTATTGGGAAAATGTTTAGCATATTTTTAATATATGTAAAAATGTTTTGCAGATATATAATTCATATGTAAGCATAGTATGTACGCTGAAGGATATCCAAACATATGATACCCTGGAAAAGTATCATATATTGAAAAATAATATGTATCACATCCAGCACATTTATACTTACATCCATATTATTAATGTCTGCATGCCGTGCCACCACATAGAATGCATGCTGCCTCTGCACATTATATCAACACCCATATTCCACCATATTATTCATGACAATCTATGCAGAAAGTCAAATTGTCTGGAAGCATCCATTGTGTTAAATAATTAAGAGCAATATATTTACAATCTGCTTTGAAATTGCTGCCTGTAGCTGCCTGTAAGTTATGAATGCCATTCAGAATCACAGCAAGAATTACATGCCATCCTTTGGCTCATATATTTACAACTTATAGGCTGCTATGTGCTGTGATACTACAGTTGCAAATTGATAGGGAAAGTGGTATTAAATTGATTATTTTCAACCTATATAGTATTGATCTTTGTCCTATAAAATCACCCAGAATTACCGCATAAATTATACGCCATCTTTTGGTCAATATATTGATACCATGAAATCTGCTATATATGGCTTTTTGTACAAGTGTTCTGATTCACATGTACTTAGCATTGATAGATTGAAATTTGGACCAATTGGTTGTCTTTCAACCTAAATTTAGTAGCCTAAAAAATAATGACATTCATCCGCTGCTCGGTGAAAATCATCCTGGAATATGGTTGAAATCAACAAATTACAGGTTGAATCACTAGGTTGAAAGGCAACCTAATATAGCCCCACAGTGGGTAGGCGAATGTCATTGACAAGTTTAGTCACCCTCGCCACTGCAAAAGAACCCACATTAAATCATAAAGATCATATACCAGTATGGTGTGAGCCTTTTAATCTTTGGTTTTATTTCATTCTGTTCGTTTCTTGGATTACCCCTATCGGTGCTTCTGCGTGGTAACGTGGAAAACGTGAAACGAGACATACCATCTCGACGTTTTTGCGAAACGCTTCGGACTTTGTTCACCAAGGGATACCTGCGGCATACGTTCATCAACGGCGGTTTACCGTAGCTGGTGGGCCTTGCAGCTTCAACCTTTGGCAAACACAAGCCAGGAAACTGGCATCGTTCATATTGCGCGCGCTCTGTGAACTTTATTTTTGAGAACTGGTGCACTCAGTACTCAGCATTCTCAACCGCATGGTTGTTACTCAATTATCTGGTCTCTCTGAATTTTCAGGAGCCTGGCGTATGGACTCCAAAAGGAGGACACGTTCATCTGGACCCTCGGACGCGAGGGTCTGGGATAATATTTGACTCCACTTGTCCGCAGCATTGGCACGCCCCGATTGTATGTTATTTGCAGGGTGAGATACTTTCCGCAAGGAAGGTATTTTCACACCGTCAGCTCAGAATGTCTCGGGGAAGCGATTCAGCATCAGAATAGTCACCATATAGCTTTGCGAAACTTTATACCAAGGGGCCGCTTTAGCTGAAGTTTGAGGCACAGCATACGAGGGGGTTTCCAAGATTCGGATTCGTTCATTCGTTCATTCTACTATTCGTGTTCTGTGGTCCAATCGTTTTTTGTGCCGATTCTGACGTTCTTTGTGTGCAGATATATAGCGCATTTCGAGCTTTTAACTACAGTACTCCTTGATGACTCGGTGAGTGCTAGTCAGTCTATGTGATCTTGCGTGCAATCAGATGGCGATCTGGATTTGAGGACAACAATATGGATAGACAAGGTTGATGAACCAACATATGAAGGGGTTGAATAAAAATGCTTCTTTTCTTCAGTTGTTTCCGCTTATCTCTTATGGATCCTATTTTTTCCAATCACTGATCTTGTTGACCTCTTTAGAGAATGTCGTTTAATTCTTTAACTCACACCGACGTGAAAGCAGATTGATCATGGTAGCTATCAACAAAGGTACTATACAGCAACCCTCGCCGCTCCAAAAGGCACTTGTGGTATTCCATTTCCATGACCTTGAGACGGTGCCTGCTCTGGTTCTTTTGCGAGTCCGGCCACACACAGTCTTATGTCTATTTACCAATTAGACAGGACATTTTATCCGGTACGTGGGCCTTCGACCTTTGTATTTCTTTTCTTTTCTTTCCCTCTTCGTCCTCTTGGATTATCCCTATCGATGCTTCTGCGTAATAATGTGGAAAACGTGAATGGGAGATATTATCTCTGGACGTTTACGTTTGTGTAAAATGCTTCAAATTCCTAGGGCGCGAAAGACAGAAGCATCATCTACGGTTTACCGGAGTTGAGCTTTTGTAGCTTAAGCGTTTTGGGATGGACTGGACGAGCTATGATTCAAAAAAAGAAAAAATATTCTCGTCTCGTTCATGATAACGCCGACTCGACTGGAGCACTCAATGCTCAGGTCAGCGTCGTCGTGATCCGTTATCCGGAGTCTCTGAAATTCAGGGCCCCGGCGCACATCGTCCAGGAGAAGGTGCGCTGCAGATGATCGGAAGCGCTCCGAGCGCGTTCGATGATCCGGGATAACTTTGACTCCACATGTCGTTACTGTGGACACACTCATTGCATGTTCTTGCAGGGATGAAATTCTTAGGAGTTCTCATTCTGTCAACTCAAAAACATCTTGGGAATGTGATTCAGCGTTAGAATAGTCACCATATAAAGTTTGAGGCACAGCATACGAGGGGTTTCCAAGATTTGTTTTCATTCTGTGTCCTATGTGCTCCTACTTATAGGTTCAGCTGATTCTGACGTCTTTTTTGCGCAGGTCTATCTACGGTGGATTTTGAGCTGGTACAAGCGAAGTTTAGGCGGACTTTGCAGGATGAAAGAGCAGACGTAATTGCCTTATCCAGTTGAAATTGAATTAGATCGTTTAGAAGATTCTCAGTCAGTAAATAAGATTCTCGAGAAGAGACGGAGAGGAAGTTTCTTTGGAATGGAAATACCTCTGGATGACGTGAATCATTGAGCCTCGAGGCAACATAGTATATAAGATTCGAGCTGAGCTCGAATTTATTTCATATAAGCCGCTCCGTTGAAATTTCCCTTCTTCGTCTCTCCCCTGATGAGCCCCAACCACATCGTGCTATCCATCCTCCGCCTTAGCTGTCTCTCTAAGTGTCACCACTTATAGAATGATTGCTGGTTGCTAGCTTTTGCTATGCGTTTTTTGCGTCAATGTGAGTAGCCGCCATCTTTTCATCGCCACTGTTCTTTTCCTTTGCGTGCTTGTCGGTGTGTGGGCCTCTATCGTACTGCGAAGTGTTATAATGTAGTGGTAGGCTTCAAACGGCCTACTGCTTGTATTTCATCTACCCCGTCAACCCTGTCATTGTTTCCTTTTCATTGGCCATTGCCGCAGGGTGTTCGCTACGGTCCATACTTTGGGTTGTGGGCCATTCCAGTGGTTTGTGATGGCCTTGTAAACACAGAGTGTATCTCACTAGTCAGATTGGTGTGGATCAGTGTGTATCACTGGCAGTCTCAGATGATTTAATAGGTCAATGTTCTCATTTCATCCCCGCTAGGCGTTTATCACCTAGGGCTTTGATTCTGCAATGATCGTTCTCGTCATCCCGCCGGTCTAGTGAATTATATTCATCGGAAAGGGGACACTGATCATTCGAATCGATGAAGAAGGATGGACGGAGGAGGTGATCCAGTATATGAGGGGGTTCACAGTCTGTGTAAACATCTTTTTCGCTTTTTGCGTCCTTGTCTCTAATTCGTTACTTTTTTCTTCATGCTGACCATGTCCAAAGGTCCAACAATCTTTTGTTCAAAATATGCATCAGATTACATGGTGTCGTCATGGTACGTGGTATTTCTTGAGACTTTGTATATCTTTTTCCGTCTCTTTCTAAATTCTATCGGATACTTAAGCCGGCCTAGCTCAACTCGTCACCACTTTCGAGTTTCGATAGCACACGGGTGCTGACCCGACCAGTTCGTAGTCTGCATCATCGCCTTTGATGCATGATGGACCGTATCTTCTTTATACCTCAAAGTGTGACATGCCCTGGCAAATGCTCCGAATTTCCACACGAATAGGTATGCCCTATGTTCAAAACAATACTTCTGCTTCATCCCCTATCGGTGTCTGTGTACTCGTACACATCGCTGGCATTTTTGCATGCCAACACACCAGGCCTGACTTGTGTGATTCGGGAACCCTGTAGGGCTGGTTGTGCGTTCAAGTCTTCGATACGGAGGCCTGGCTCGCATATATGCACTGGTCATTCTCTTCGCTTCGAGGCATGTACTTTACATGTCCAACTTGGATGTCATATACGGCCACTCATGACTGCAGGGCCCCCTACCCTCCCCGAGCCGTGAACATGCGAGTATTGCTAGAACGGCATACGAGGGGGATTTCATTTTTATATCTCGATTTTATAGAGCTGTAACGTTTGTACTGACTCATCCTTCTTTTATTTGGAGACAGGAGGCAAAAGCATTCACACGACTGTTAGCCCACCAGCATTGCTGGGTGAGTTTCCGTACCATGTCATTTATTTTCTGGGTCCCCTATCGGTGTCTAGCGTTTTACATGCACTAGTAACTGAACATCCTTCGCGTTTATCACGTAGGTTGAATCAGAGTTGCTGAGGGTCAGACTGGTTCCTTGTCGCTCAAGCCGAGTTGGCGGCCTGACACAGAGGTTTGGTTAGTTTTCGAGCCATCCCTTCTGTATCAGGAAGGGGGCATTCATATGCCTAGCTCCGAATAATTTCGTTGCTCCGTCGACCATATTTTGGCGAGGGCAAAGGGATTTTGAAGTCGCTATGGCCGACATACGAGGGGGTTTCCATCTGTTTTGCCTTTTTTAATTGTTCTATTACCATGTCGACATTGACGCTCATTAACTCAGGCAAATAAGAACGAACATAGCTGATGTGTGGGAGAAGTTGGCGCACCTGACCAGTGCGCGCCAACAAGCTTTGTTGATGTCACGTTTCCGCATCTCTATTTCCTTTGATTTATTGCGCCTCCAATTTCTGTCAGATTTCAATGTTTAGTAGCTCAAACTGTAGCTAATTTTGCTATATATAACTACAAATTATTTGAAATGAATAGCTGTTGTATTGGTGGCACGAGTGGGGATATAATTTACTACATTTCCTGTACATTACCTATTCTAGATATATATCTGCCACTCGCTCCTTTAGTTTTTATCAAAAAAATTTGATTTTTTGTATCGACGTAGTAATAAATTAGATACACTGTTCTGCCAAATATCTAAGCTTTTGGCGACGAGCTGACGGAGAAAATTGCAAGTGTGCGGAGGAGTGATAGTGTGCGAAGGAGTGGTAAAACACTGTATAGTCAAAGTTCCTCAACTACTTTTAATGCAATTTCGAACGAGCAAGGAACGCCTCCGGGTCAACTCCTAAACACGGACCCCTCCTTGACCCTGTTCTCTGCCGCCAAAGTGAATCAAAATTCTCAAGAGACATGGAAAGATGAAGTTTGTGCCAGACTAATATATTTTCATGCGATTCAGCGAGTGAGCGAGAGACAGAACCAGACGTGTGTATAGTTAGGCGTCTGTTCGTGCGCCGCTGATGTATTTTGATTGACATCATCATATCATACCTAAGGCTCGTTCCGCGTCTGCAGTGATTGACGTATTCCAGGTCCAACTCGCTCCTTTATCTACCTCTTCCAACCAAGCCTCAAGCCGCTCCGCGGAAACAGAATCACCCTCTTTGACATCTTCAAAACCTGGACCTAGGAGATCAACCCGAAGCCCTTGACTTCTCGACGCAGCGGCTGCGAAGTTTGCAAAGGGCGTTCGGATAGTGTTGTAGACTTCTGCAACCTTTGAACTATCAAACGCGCCGTTTTGAAGCGATTTATTAAGAACCTGGGCAAGAAGATACCCATCCTAGTGATCATTTTGCGAATCAGTATATCTCTTAAAGGTCAGAAGAGTTTCCCTACCTCTAACGCCTGACCGGCACCAATTCCAAGATTAGGTGTCATTGCATGTGCCTGGAAAAAAGGAAATCAGTAGAAGTTAATTTATACCGATAGAGGTAGCTTACTGCGTCTCCGAGAAGAAAGACGCGATTATCGGCGAACCTATCCAAGGGCCTGACAACCTCAACTGCCCACTTAGAAGGATTTTTCAAGTTCTAATGACACGAGGTTAATGATGGCACATAGCGTGATAAAAACAATGGTATTCACCTTTGTGATGACATGTACCTCGTCGGACCAGTTTGCAAAGAGGGATGAGACTGCGTCAGGTGACGACGCCTCTACCGCGGGGCCCTCCAAGAAAGTGTTTTCTTTTTCAATCTTCATGTAGACAGCGCCAACGTTAACAAGTTCGCCCCGAGAGATCGGGTATGTGACAAGATGCTATCACTTTCAATAAGTACGGCATTTTCGATCACGAAGATAAAAAATAGAAACACTCGCCTTATGTTTTCCGAAGTACTTGAACAAGCAGCGTATTGTTAGTAGTGCTGTCCTAAAATGATGAGCGTATCAATCACACTTACAAGCATGGGGCTTGTCAAGCAGGGATGGTTTGGGTCCTGCTTTCGAATGATGTCACTTTCGATCATATTTCTGTAAATGACCGAACCGCTCCAAACAGGCCGCGCCTTCATTGCCGCTTCTTCTTCATCAAGCTTGTACATCTTCGCCAGCAATCCTTTGCGAACGACAGAATGTATGCCATCCGCGCCTACGAGGATATCGCAGGTCGCTGTCTCCCCGTCCTTGAAATGCAGCTCTACGCCTTGGCCCGACTCGGTGAATGATACCAAACGTTTACTGAGATGGATTTGCGTAGTGGGTGGGATGTGCTTCACGAAGACGCTTTGGATGTCAGCTCTGTAAAACGTGATCGAACTTCCCCGGAAGGTGAATCCGGGGACTTCGACGCCCTCTCGTTGGTCGCTCTTCTTCAGGATAAAAGGACGTTCTGGAAAGGAGAAATCAAGTCAGCCATGATTCAACGTTATCGCGACATGAACGACAATCACTTGGCAAATCACTCGAAGGGAGGCTTTGTCCTGGACTCATATACGCAACAAGATCATCCTCCAACCCAAGGTCTTTGATCACGTCCCATCCCCGAGGCCAGAAGGTTATGCCTGCACCCACTTGCGTCAGTTTTGTTGCCGCCTCATAGATATCCACTTGGATTGAAGAGTCGGCGTCAAAGCGGGCGAGAGCGAGAGCAAGGCCCAAGCCACCAATGCCACCTCCACTAGAAATTAATCGTCAGACCACCTTGATGGTAAAAAATATTGTGAAAGACTTACACAATTGCTACTCGAAGCTTTGGGTTTGTGGTGTCCATCTGTAGCTGTAGCCGGTATGCAGTATGATTTCAGCTTCATCTTTTGATGACCTTAAGTATCAGCCACAGTCGACAAAGTCTTCAACAACAATCGTTGACTGGGGCGGATGCGGCTGAAAATTATCCGTTGTGTGAGTACAGAGAAGCCACCAGATGGATGTGAGCTGTCCGTGATAACCACAGCGTAAAAGCACTGACAAAGAAAGGTTTTCCAATGGTGAGAAGAAGACAATTTGAGCCGCCAGAGAGCGCTCATCGGTAGAGACACGAAGCCTTCCGAATAATTTATACGTGTTCACGGTTACAGTTAGAAATGACCCATCTCGGGTGACGGGATAAGCAATATAAATAGCAAGAACACCGCGCAAGTGAGAAGAAGCCGTCCGTGTCTGCAGGTGTGGGATCGACAATTAGACGCCCAGTATAATTGCCCCTGCACCACTGCACATGATCACTTACTAAGGCTTTAGGAAGGGCGGCAGAGATCATACAAATGAGAATGAGCTTATCATTTGTCTGCACAGCGATGCTTGTCAATGATATGGGGTGTTTCAGACCGCCACTGCGCATCTATTTTCAGAGTATTGTATGTTGACGCAGTTAAGCCATTAAAGTACAGAATACACACATTTCCCCGTCCGAAGGTATTTATTCAGCACCTGAGCGAGAATATAGCCATCCTGAATAACCGGAGGTAAGATTACGAAAGTGAATCGTTCAAGAGCTGGTCCTTACCTCTAAAGCCTGACCAGCACCGACAGCAAGGTTAGGAGACATCGCGTGCGCCTGTCAAAGAGGATAAGAAATTATCCTCCAATTCAATAAAAGATGTACGAGCGATTGACTCACCGCATCTCCCAGAAGAAAAACTGGACCATAAACATACTATTCCAACGGCCTAACTACCTCGACCGCCCAATTTTTTAGGGTTTTTGACATTCTGATCAACGAGAAATATAGGAAAGCTCAGATTTCTGAAGGTAGCCGGTCAAATTGCGGGGCTCACCTTTAAGATGCTCTGCACTTCTTCAGACCAAGTCGTGAAGACAGACAAGACCGTGTCGGGGCTGGATTGGATCACAGCCGGTCCTTCCAGATATGTACCTTCTTTGTCGAACTCAGTGCAGATGGCGGCGACATTGATGAGCTTGCCCCGGGAGATGGAAGATGATAGACGTGCTCCGAAAGCTGACGTCGGGGAGTTCAATGTCCTTACAATCACTTTTTTGACGACGGATGATCTATCTAGAGTGAGAGAAACAATGTCAATCAAGATTCACAAAGGAAAAAGTCTCGTTCAGAGCCGCTCATTCACTTTGATACAGGGCAGGCCTTGCAGGGCGTCATATAATTTATGAGAGCTTCCTCCAATCCTAGATCCTTGACGATTTCCCATCCTCTAGGCCAGAAACCGATGCCTGCGCCCACCTCGGGCGAAAGGAGAACAGTAGCGACGGTGACGAAAGGCGTGCAGGAGACGGCGACGTCCAGGCAATGGGGGCGAGCAGCATGGGGAGACGGCAGCACGGGGAAGACGGCAGCACGAGGAAGATGGCGGCGTGCACGAGAATGGTGGCGAGGAGAAAGGAGACGGCAGCGAAAGGAGAATGGTGATGTGTGGAAGACGGCGGCTAAGGGAAAGCAGAGCAGGGGGCGAAGGGGAGGCGAAGGGGCACCCAGCCTATATGACTTCGCAACTGTCCAAGCTGCAATAATTATAGTCAGACTGAGAATGAGAGCGGTCCAGGGTCGTCCCAGACACGCTCCACGCAGCAAGATGGTGGTGGCCAAGGCGAGTTCAAATTCAAAGGCGATTTCAAAAACGAAGGAAGGAGGACGTGGAAAGCGGGAAAAAAACGCACTGTGTGGTTCGGAATTCCTGAACGCGAATTCGCACTCCGATAATCATTAGTCGCGCTCTCCGAGGTCCCAACATCACATACTAGGTGGTAATGACGTGTTCGTATTGTTTTGTAGTCAGATACAGGGTATAGAAACATATGTGCGTAAAAGTCCTGTTGAAGGATGGTGAATAACAGAGCGAAGTGATTGATGAACCGTAAGAGAGTAAAAATTATAAAAATGTTCAAGAAAATTAATCCAGGATCAGTACTCAGTACTCAGTTCCGACATCTACAGTCAAAGTTGACTAGCTCAGCCTCAACCGCTTTCAACGTAATTTCGGATGGGCGAAGCAACGGCTGCGAGTCCACTCCCTGCACACGGACAAGTCCCTCCTCGTTGCCGCCAAAGTGCTTCAAAACCCTCAAGAGACAGGCGAAGGTGAAGTTTGTGCCCAGGTTAATAAATATTCATGCAATTTAGTGAGAGACAGAATCGATATCAGACATGCATAGTTGGGCATCGTGTGCTGCCGATGTAGGTTAAACTCTAAAATTGACATCATACCATATCTAATGCTCGTTCCACGTCTGCAGCAATTGACGTATTCCAGGTCCAACTTGCCCCTTTGTTTACCTCTTCCAACAAAGCCTCAAGTCTTTCCCCAGGAACAGAATCACCCTCTTCGATATCTTCAAAACCAGGAGCTAGGAAATCAACTCGATGCCCTTGACTTCTCGACGCAGCGGCTGCGAAGTTTGCAAAGGGGGTTCGGATAGTGTTGTAGATTTCTGCAACCTTTGAACTATCAAACGCGCCGTTTTGAAGCGATTTATTAAGGACCTGGGCAAGAAGATACCCATCCTAGTGATCATTGTGCCGAATCAGTATATTTCTTAAAGGTCAGAAGAGTTTCCCTACCTCTAATGCCTGACCGGCGCCAATTCCAAGATTGGGTGTCATTGCATGTGCCTGGATAACAGGTAATTAAAAGTTAATCCATACCAATATAGAGATTTCTTACCGCATCTCCGAGAAGAAAAACCCGATTATCGGCATACTTATCCAACGGTTTAACGACCTCAATTGCCCACTTAGAAGGATTCTTCAGATTCTAATGACTAGTTGAGGATGTCAGTGAACCAAAAAAAAAACAACAAAGATATTCACCTTCGTGATGCATTGCACCTCGTCTGACCACTTTTCAAAGAGGGACGAGACTGCGTCAGATGTCGACGCCTCTACCGCAGGGCCCTCCAAGAAAGTGTTCTCCTTTTCAATCTCCGTATAGAGAGCGCCAACGTTAATAAACTTGCCCCGAGAGATCGGGTATGTGGCAAGATGCTATCAACCTCGATGAGTATGGCCTGTTTGATCGTGAAGTAAATGAATAAGAATTCTCGCCTTATATTTTCCAAAATACTAAAAGAATCATCGTCATGATGAATACCTGATGTATTGGAGAGCATACTAATCATACTCACAATCATGGGGTTCGTCAAGCAGGGATGGTTAGGGTCCTGGTTTCGAATGATGTCGCTTTCAATCATGCTTCTGTAAATGACCGTGCCGCTCCAAACAGGCCGCGCCTTCATTGCCGCCTCTTCTTCATCAAGCTTGTACATCTTCGCCAGCAATCCCTTACGAATGACAGAATGTACGCCATCCGCACCTACGAGGACATTACAAATCTCTGTCTCCCCGTCCTTGAAATGCAGCTCTACGCCTTGGCCCGACTCGGTGAATGATACCAAACGTTTGCCGAGATGGATCTGGGTAGTGGATGGGATGTGCTTCACGAAGACGGTTTGGATATCGGCTCTGTAAAACGTGATCGAACTTCCCCGGAAAGGGAATCCGGGGATTTCGACGCCCTCTCGTTGGTCACTCTTCTTCAGAATAAAAGGAAGTTCTGGAAAAGAGAAATCAAGTCAGTCATGATTCAACGTTATCGCAACTTGGACGACAATCACTTGGCAAATTACTCGAAGGGAGGCTTTGTCCTGGACTCATATACGCAACGAGATCATCCTCCAATCCAAGGTCTTTGATCACGTCCCATCCCCGAGGCCAGAAGGTTATGCCTGCACCCACTTGCGTCAGTTTTGCTGCCGCCTCATAGATATCCACTTGGATTGAAGAGTTGGTGTCAAAGCGGGCAAGAGCGAGAGCGAGGCCCAAGCCACCGATCCCACCTCCGCTAGTAAGTAATTATTAGAATACCGAATGATCAAATAGTGTGAAAAACTCACACAATCGCTACTCGAAGCTTTTGGTTCGCGGTGTCCATCTGTAGCTGTAGCTGCTCTGCAGTGTGATTTCAGCTTCATGTTTTGACCATGAAGACCTTAAGTATCAGTCGTAATCGAAGAAGTCTCCAACGACGATCATTGCGTGGGACGGATCCGGCTGAAAACTATCCGCCATGTGAGTACAGAGAAGCCACCGGATGGATGTGAGCTGTCCGTGATAACCACAGCGTAAAAGCACTGACAAAGAAAGGTTATCCAATGGTGAGAAGAAAACGGTTTGAGCCGCCAGGAAGTGCTCATCAATAGAAACAAAGCCTTCCGAATAGTTAATAATCGTTCACGGCTAGAAATAGTCCAGTTTGGGTGAGAAGACGGTAATATGGAAACGGTCAGAACGCCAAGCAAGTGAGAAGAAACCATCTGTGTCTGCTGATGTGGGATCGGCGGTTAGACGCCCAAACATGTTGCAGATAAGTCATTGAAATATAGAATACACACATCGTGATCAAATCATCTTCAAGGCGCGTTCGACGTCAGCACTTATCGGAGCATCCCAAGCCCAATCCGAGCCTTTCTCTATTTCTTTTGATATGGAAGCCAACCTCTCTGGCGAGACAGTATCGCCCTCCTTCACATCTTCAAATCCAGGAAGCTCAAGTTCAATGCGTTGTCCCTGAAGTCTGGAAGCTTCCGCGGCGGAGTTTCCTAATGGTGTTCGGATGGCACTGTAGACTTCGGCGACCTTTGAGGGATCGAAAGCTTTTCCCGATCGAAGGGCTTTGTTGAGCACCTGAGCGAGAATATAGCTATCCTGAATAACCGGAGGTAAGATTATGAAAGCGAATCGTCTAAGAGGGCGTCCTCACCTCTAAAGCTTGACCAGCGCCGATAGCAAGATTGGGAGTCATCGCGTGCGCCTGTCATAGAGGATAAGAAGTTAGCTGCCGATTCAATGAGGTGTACGAGCGATTGGCTCACCGCATCTCCCAGAAGAAAAACTGAACCATGAGCATACTTCTCCAACGGCCTAACTACCTCGACCGCCCATTTGGTAGGGTTTTTGACATTCTGATCAACGAGAAATATAGGAAAGCTCAGAGTTCTGAAGGTAGCCGGTCAGATTGCGGGGCTCACCTTTAAGATGCTCTGCACTTCTTCAGACCAAGTCGTGAAGACAGACAAGACCGTGTCGGGGCTGGATTGGGTCACAGCCGGTCCTTCCAGATATGTACCTTCTTTGTCGAACTCAGTGCAGATGGCGGCGACATTGATGAGCTTGCCGCGGGAGATGGGATAACATACGACGTGCTGTTTTCCTTCGATAAATTTGAGCTATACATGGCTCACATTAGGAGGCATACCTTTGACTTTCCAAAATACTATGAATCATTGGATTATCATTAGTTCTGTCCACTGAATAAGCATGAAATCCAAGTTGCTCACCATTATGGGCTTCGTCAAGGTAGGATGATCAGGAATTTGTTTTCTGACGGGGTCGCTTTCGAATACACTCCTGTAGATGGCCACTCCACTCCAAACGGGGCGCGCCTTCAGCTCAACTTCCTCCTCGCTGAGATCGTACATTCTCGCCAGCAATCCTTTGCGAACCACGGAATGAACACCGTCAGCACCAACAAGCATATCACAAGTCGCTGTCTCCCCGTTCTTGAAATGCAATTCTGTGCCTTGATCAGACTCTCGGTACGATACCAAGCGCTTGGAGAGGTGAACTGGAATAGTGGAAGGAAGATGCTTCAATAGAACGTTTTGGACGTCGGCTCTATGGAAGGTGATTGACGTGCTCCGAAAGCTGACGTCGGGGAGCTCAATGTCGTCCTTACTATCACTTTTTTTGATGATAAATGGAGTATCTAGAGCGAGAGACGCGATGTTAATCAAGGGTTCAAATCAAAAACAAAGAAGTTTCTGTTGAGAGTCGCTCACTCTTCACTTTGGCAGAGGGTGGGCCTTGCCCAGGGGTTATATAAGTTATGAGATCTTCCTCCAACCCGAGATCCTTTACGATTTCCCATCCTCTAGGCCAGAAGCCAATGCCTGCGCCCACCTCTGTCAACTTCGCTGCACTTTCGTAGATATCGATCTGGATGAGTGAGTCTACGTCGAAACGAGACAGGGCTAAAGCCAACGTCAAGCCCCCAATTCCACCTCCACTGATTGGAGTTAAGGTCAGAAGACAGAGGATACAATTAAGCATAAAAAATGACTTACATGATTGCTAAACGAAGCTTCGCGTCGTCCATTCCTACGCAGTATGCAGGGGTCGCCTTCTTCGGACTTTAAGTATCCACTGACACTGCTGCTTCGCGAGACTTCAAGGTCAAGTACGGATAGAACGTTTCCGGAAGATAATGATAAGGAAGCCATGAGGTAGATGGGAACTGTCAGACAAGTGCGTAAGGGATTTGACAAACAACTGCCGACGAGAAGATTGATTTTTCGACACGAATCGGTGCACGTAAGCAGCTCTTGCGCCGTCCGAAGTAGACGCGATAGAATTTCAAAATTTAAATAATTCTGTTCCATTGAAAAGATAATTTTAGCAGTCACTATGAAGAAGATTTGAAAGGCTAACCAGAGTAAGAGAATCATAATTGGTTTCCGTGTTTTGTTGGTTTTCGCTACTTTTTAAAAGCTATGTTATGGATTTGGCTTCGAAGGGATGCTTCAGATGGAGCAAAGACGGTCGATGCCAAGTGGAGTAGACCTTTGTGTGCTCAAAATGTCATGACATTCGTAGGCCGTGTTATATGGAGCTTTCCCTGCAAGTATTCGTAATACAGACGCTCAACATTGTGATGGATGAGTGGAAGAGAGCGCCGCGCCAGAAAACGATTTCAAACTGAGCTTGAATGTGTCGTGATCAACAAACGGCTCCGGCCTCGTCCACTGCTCTTTATTCCGACTTCCACCGTTCTGTACTATTCCATGGGCTCTTCCTTTTTTCATCCTTGTATGAGTAACATCTGCTAATATCGTAGTGCGATTTATGTAATTTGGCACCCTCAAAAGATGTGAAGGCCTATGCCTGGTTGGTCTCCCTGCCAAAGACCACAACTTCGCAATGAGGTGAGTTACACTCTTTCAGTTCGCCATTGATTTTCGTCTTTGTGCTTCAAGTTGTCACCCCTATCGTGCTGCAACGTATTAAACGTAGTGGTGGACTTCAGCCGGTCTGCTACTTGTATTGCACCAACTGCGCCGCCCCCGTCATCTGTTGCCCGTGTCTTTGGGCCTCATCGATATATATCATAAGGTTCTCCGACTACGTGGCCAGTTGTTCTCATCTCATCTTCAGTATGTGGTGGTCCACAGATTGCCTCAGCTCTGGCCAAAGTCCGATTTCGTCGACCTTCAGAGTTTTTGAGGAGAAAAGATGGGCGCGGTTGTTGATCCAGCATATGAGGGGGTTGAAAGCGTATTTTCTTTTCTTTCGACGATACTTTTGTCATTTATTTCTCTTGTTCATCTCATTCCGTTGCTCATTCAATTTCACCTCAAGGTTTATATCTTGTCGCCATTTCATTCCGCG
This sequence comes from Pholiota conissans, assembly GCA_015484465.1. NCBI lineage: Eukaryota > Fungi > Basidiomycota > Agaricomycetes > Agaricales > Strophariaceae > Pholiota > Pholiota conissans. The sequence continues at coordinate 16,463 of MU155167.1, forward strand.
TCGCGATGTGTGGTGGACTGGGTGTGTAAATGAATCGCACGAGTTGTTTTTTCAGTCGGTTCGTCGGGCTGTCGCTCCATTTCTGTATGGACGTCCAAGCAGTTCGGTATACGCAGAATTTTTGGACACTTGTTTTAACTTGACGCAGGCCTGTGCAGGGCCCAACTTACGGAGGAAATCCGCTTTTGTATATCAATGCGTCTGTCTTAGCAAATGTATCTGCTTGATGGTTTTTATTTAATCTCTTCGCCCACATGTTCGAGATTTCGATTGTCGATATAGAGTACAGTCCATTGCAGTTGTGTTAAATGTGGCTGTAGAAAGGACTAAATGCTGTGCTGTGAATCCTGTGACGCAATTGCGGTTCTGAGCTCTGTTCTGCTTGCTTTGTTTTCTAATTTGAACTGCGAACTACTTTCTTTCAAATATGCCAGCAGACACTCTTCCATACGATGTTCTCCGGGAAATATTTACATACTGCCTTCCTCGATATCCATTCAAGGACGTATACCAGCCAGATGTCAAGAGTGCTCCGATACTCCTCTGCCACGTTTGCTCGTCGTGGAGGACGGGAGCCCTTGCATCTGCTACCCTATGGTCTCATTTATCTTATGAGCTTATGGTCTACCCGAACACCCCCAAATTCAATGCCTGGTCATTACTCGAAAATCAAGTGGAGTTTATTAGCTGGTGGAAGACAAATCATGGGTCGATTGCGCCGTTTCTCACCATCGCGGTCAGGATCGTTAATGTCAGTCCTTCCCCGGATCGACTACTGGATTGGGATTCTGTTGAATTTCTTCTCCCTTATCTCATATCGGCGCAATATCTCTATATCGACAGATTCCTTTGGGATCGGATTCGTGATAGGATTGAAGATGAAGGCCAGATTAGTTTTCCGAATCTGCACACCGTAGTGGAAGATTCGAGGTGGACGGACGACCCTTTCTTCTATGCTCAAATATTACCCAACAAATCTCTACCCAAGCTTCGCCATGTGGATATCTCTCATATTATGCTTGAACCAGATCCCATACAGATACACCCAAACGGGAACCGCCTTCCGTGTCCTTCCAACTGGTCTACTTTGACACACATCTCATTGCGTAGAGTTGGCCTCGACCCTGACTTGTGGCTTTCTATCTTACACGCAGCTCCTAATCTTCAATGGGGGTATTTTGCTATCAACGAAAACAGGACTAGACGCTTCACTCACACTAAATTAACCCACTCCCAACTTACTTCACTTTTTATCGATGCAGAAGACCAGATTGAGGATCTTTTCAGGGACATTCACCTTCCTGTTCTACAGTCTCTACATCTATTTTCCTTCACTGAGGCATGGGGGGATGAGCGCGCTATCAGAAACGTCTCCACTGCCACTAGATCCGCCCCCAAGATCACGACCCTTACACTCCGAGACGGTTTTCTAGCTTTTGGAGAAGTAACAGAACCGCTCTGGAAATACTCACCCAACTTGACACACCTGCAACTCGACGCCCCTTACTCATATTCCAGTGCCGACTTGTTCGTCCAAAATTTCCTGAGCAAGAACAACAAATGGTTGGATCTAGCAAATCCCGCATGCAGTATTTGCAAAATCACTCTGATTTCCATTGCCTTTCAAGACAATACCAAGGAATATGCAATGGCTCCTCTTCGTGATCTTGCAAAGGAATTCCCAAAAATCGAATTTGATTTTGCATCAGAATCACCATTCTATGAAGCCGAAAATGAGTGGAAGAAGTGGAATGTATTATTTTGAGAACTTTGTTCCGTTTGGTACGTCCAGCGTTATGAGCGCCCAGCGTCAATCACTCATAGCTATGAGTATTCAGATTTCCAACTCACCGATGTATGTCCGTGCCCTCTTCCATAAGAATCAGTTCAACCACTATCTCTGTACTACAGAGCTTCCTCGAATAGTTCTTCTCCCAGCGATTTTTTTAGCACCTTTTGACCTAGGTCGCGTTATCTTTCTGATGTTCACCTTGGTACACTTTGTTCGTAAGTATTCGCATTAAGTGAGGATTATATTGGAGATATGTATTGTAGAATAGACGTGCAAGTTAGTGTGGATGGTGGATGGTGCTGGTAAACGTTGGACAAAGGGAAAGGTCCGCGAGGTCCAGGCTCGGAATCAGCCATGAATTTCAAACTCAGTTTGAATCCGTTTCAAGCGCCCTCGTCCGTGAACTTTAAAGTATTTGAAACACTGTCCTTTGTCTCCCGACTTCCACCATTCTGTCCGAGACCTTGGCCTCTTCACGTCCTAAGCCTTGCATCAACTAGGTGATGTACTTTCCTTCAACACATCCCTTGGAATATGCGGAGGCCGAGGTGATACGTGGCCACCGGTCTTGACCACGAGATTGCATCACGGTGAGTAGTCATAAATACAATCATCTCCAGTCGTTCTTTTCGCGCTTGTTCTTGTCAACATATCTATATCTACCCCTATCGTGCTACAATGCGTTGAACGCAGTGGTGGACTTCATCCGGTCCACTGCTTGTACTTCGTAACTGCGCCGCCTTGAGACATCCACTGCGGCCTTATTGGTTCAATGTATTTTAAATGTCTCAGGTCATCTTCATGTGGTGGGACCTTCCCTAAAGATGCCTCAGTTCTGGATAATCGATTGTCATGTCGTATTCAATCGGGTGTTATCCATCCGCAGAACTACCGAGGAGACAGATGGGCGCAGCTGATGATCCAGCATATGAGGGGGTTTTTGGCAACGGCTTCCTTTTTCTCTCGAAAATCTTACAATTTTCTTATTTGTTTCTGACTCAATTTCCACTTACAGGTGTTTTCTTCATTCGACTCTTCGAGCTTGTTTGTCAATTTATTTGTGCAGCTGTCGATATCGTCCTTACCATGTGCATCGAGCGTGCTCTAGGGCATGACGTACGTGGTACCCTACATTTACATACAACAAACCTATCCATCTGTTTTCTTTCAATCAGCTTCTTATGCGCTAATTCCTATTTTTCACAATGTCATTTTTTTCAGAAAGAAAAAATAGTCACCGACCCCTTTGGCTCCGCTTCTGAGGTGTGATGCAATTCAGTTAGCGTGTTTTATCTACGCCCAATCAAACCCCTCCCCCGACCGTGGTAAATAATGCACTCAAGGAGAAAGCAAAGCCATACGCGCATACTCAGTGCACAAGCGCTCGCTCGCCGCCCTTTGTCAATCAGACGTCGAACTGCTTACCGTCCGTGTGAAGCGGGAAAAATCACCGCATCGCAAACGAAGCCTCGTAAAATTAGTAATAACTGGCTTTCCACTCTTCGACTCCATCCATCATTACCATGGACTGAATTTATACGTCCTAGAAGTCGAAGCCAGCTAAAAAGCTCCAACCTACATGATCATCACCTCGCGAAAAAAATGACATCACCGGGCTTGCCCATTGCCCCACGAACTTCGAAACCGCCAGTGCAAAAAACGGAGTTACGACGCCCCACGGACTCCGAAGTCCCAGCAAAGAAAAAAAGTCGTACGGACTTGTCAATTAACCTACCCCCAAGAAACTTATCATCTTAAAAGCAATCTCACCTCCACCTCATAAAATGCGACGATGTCTATTCGTGTACAACAAAGCGAGCTAATAATATTACACTGGCGGTTTCTGATGATGTAATTTCATGTAATGCAAAAGGTGTGTGGTATGTATGTATGTATGATGCGTGGGGGGCCTGCCAGAGGAACGAGCGAGCGAGCGTGGGGGTGCCTCGGAGAACGAAAGGGGGGGTTTGGTTCTTCATCCAAGCGTTCGAAGCCCCCAGAAGGCCTAAATGCAAATGCCAATCACGAAATGAAAATGAAAATGAAAATGAAAATGAAGTATAAAGAAACGATAACAACGGATGTGAACGCGGGCGACGGCGGTTGAGGGACGCGGCGTAATGACGAACCCGAGAACATTAGCTCTCAGAGTCGGAGAAAGGAAGATTGGGTTGTTGATAGTAGTACAAACAATGACGGAGGGGAAGAAATGGGAATATTTTTCTTTTTCACATCGACACTCTTCATCGATAGACCAAGGACAATTCTTCACAGAAGAACGAAGGGACAAGCAAAATCATTTATCATGCCCAAGTCACAGTAATCCACATGGAAATGAAGAGTGCCGGATGAAGAAAGAAACGAGCGTGGGTTATTTATATATGAATAAAGCGGATTGACGCGCGACGCGATGAATGACAGTTTCTGGAAAAGAGGGATTCGGAAGCCCCAAGGTTGAATAATGAGGAAGAGGGAAAGAGGTTGTCCATGGTATTCGAAAGCGAGAATGACAGCGATAGCGAGTGACGATGCGGGTATGATGATCACGATGGGTGACGATTTTGCGGGGTGAATGGTGAAAACTAGAAGGGGGTATGCTGGTTATACTTTTTTGAAAGGCGGTTGGCTGTCGTCAGGTAACCGACGTTTATCTCTGAAGGGTGGGATTGAGGATGAGTTGGTCTAGTACGGAGGTCGCTTGAAATCGTCGCTGATCACCTGTGCTTCGGGGTCATACATGTCTCGATTTGACTTCAAGTTTCCAGAAGCGTCGTAGTCTCCGTATGCACTTTTATCAATTGGGCTTTCGAAAGTTTCCATCTAGAAAGTATATCAATTGATCAAAATGCAATCATAGTTAGAAAGGACATCTAATCAACGCACTTGTACGTGAACTCCCTCGGTCTGCACGGTCGAAATGTTTGTAGCAAGTTTGGGACGAAGACCAGCGGACATGTTGGAGCGGAATGCGATGGTAGAGCCTCCCGTCGTGACTCTAAAGGGGAATTAGGATGGTCATCAAACAGAGTAAAAGAGATAACGTACGGGAACGTTTCTGCGCCGTTGTGCGTAAAGTTACTCAGTCGACGGACAATACGGCAGGCCACAATCTACAATACATACGTTATTTTTGAAATTCAACCAAACGACAGAGAAGCTTACCGAGGAGACAATCGCTGCAGGCACATTCGCAATAATGGACATCACCGGATTTAGGTTAATGAGCATGAAAATCTGGAATGGATGAGCGAAGGTAAAAAAGAATATTGGAGCAGACTATTCACCGTGGCGATGAGGTTGGCCAAGAACCTATTTTTTACCCGTTAGCATATGGGGGACTCCACAAAATGGAAAGGTCGCTTACGCCAGCAAAAAGTAGATTAATCCATCGTTGAAGATGAGCTCAACGAGCCTTGAGCGACCGGTTTTCGGGTACAACAGCTTGAATGCTGTCAAACACAGGACAAGGAAGTCGAAACACATCGAATAAATAAAGGTGATCGCCAGGAGCTTGTTATCGGTTTCAGTAATAACGCATTGCCCGTCGATCCATGCCGCTTTCAGCAAGATTCCTAGGTTTGACATTAGAATGGTTCTTGAAGCAATTGAGAGCGCATATACCGTGCAGCAGGAGCGACCAGTGCCCCATAATGATCAGAACCAGAGGTACGACGATATACCACGCTCGCGACCATACTGCCATCCTGTTATAGACCTTTTAGCTACATATATGCGCATATTATAGTTGAACTTACGTTCGCAAAGAAAGATTGATGCTGGCGAGACCAATAGCGCCATTCCCGAAGACCTACGCAGCGAATGAGCACTACGCAGCACCAAAAAAGCGCATATATTTACCTGATTGAATGTGTACAAATTTTGGCAATTGATTTCTCTGATAGAAAGTACCGTAAGCGATGGAAGGTTGACGATGAGAGGGAAAGGCGCACGTTGTTACGTTCAATGCCACAGCTCTGATAGGATCTGATCAGTTTTCTCTAGAGAAGGTAACCGAATGAAGAGACGCACATTCCTATCAAGGCGAACAACAGACAGTAGCGGTTCAGGAAGTAGAAGATCTATACGACGAACGATAAGACGATCAGCGCGTTGAACACGCGTTAAGCGACACGCACCATGGGCCAGCGGAAAATCTTCTTGCCCGTAATGTACTGCCAGTCGAATGGCAGGGAGATGAACCATTCCCAGCTGCATATATGCGCGTCAGACACCACGCCCAAAGCAATAACGATGATACCGACAGGTATAAGCCCAAGAGAGCGTGTATGAGCTTATCGAAGGCCTCTGCAGAGACGGTAGTGAGCGGCTATATGCCCCAGAAAGGAAGATAACATACGGGAATCCTTGATGAGCTCTTCTTGCGACGACCAATCAACCATTATGATGAAGAGGGATTAGGCGGGAGACGATGGACACTGGGGCAACGGGGCGATCCAAGGGGAAAGAGAGAGAAGGGATACTTATACGGATTTGTATGGGGGTCTGTTTGTGGACATGAAAAGTCACCTGCTTCTTGACTTCTTTCTGAGAAGATGTCGTCTGTGCCCTTCCCCGACAGCAAGCGGATTCTTTTTGCCAGAAAGACAACTGTCGGCTAGGATTCTCAGAATCAATCAATTCTCCCGATTAAGCGTGTACCTTTCAGAAGGATCATGAAATCTGTATACTGTAGCCTGTCGATCAGAACCCTCATTTTGCGCAGGATACCTGTTCTGTAGGATTGAACGCGTACTAGAACTAATCGGGACTTCTCTGCTCTGCGCTGGAGTGTGCTGTGGTCGCTGTGAACCACAGCTTCGGCGACGACCACAGCGCGTGCTGCAATTCGGTCTCCCGGCCGGACTGTGCCCCGAACAAGCCATAACTGGACACTTTCCTGCGGAGTTAGATTGATTCCACGGCGCGGAGATATATTCCAACCCTGAGGCCTTACAGTGACATCCATATTTTTTTTTGAGGGCATGCTCTCCGCAATCGCTTCGCTTATGCGTTCCCAACATTCGTCGCGATCTGCCAAGGTCTGATTAAAATTTCCATTGCCTTTGGAAGATCTCGAGTCTCGAGTGCTGTCGACCTGCCGCGCTAAGTAGGCGTGAAGTCGATCCAGAAGAGGGCTCCGTAATTGGGGACAGCATCAAAATGTACGTCTCTAATCCACTTCAATGACCCACCTTTCATCTTTTGGACACATATTAATGGGTATACTTGCCAGGATTGGCATACCGCCTGGGTTAGAAGTTTACCTTGTCCTTGGCAGTAAGTAAGTAAGTACTAGCCCTGCCAAACACCCAACACCTCCAATTTTGTGCTAGCGTCTTTTGAGCTAAACCCAACTTAAGAAACTCCAATATGCCCGAGGAAGAAGCATCTTCCCGTATTCCCCTCCAGCCGCCATTCGAATAGAGTACAAACTTCCCACTGCCTTACTTTTACATAGCGTCATACGGATTATCCAAGAGCCTCCCCGTTCATAAGGAGGGGGATAAAGCGTCAACAGAAAACTCTACTCAAATGCAACTCAAACGAATATTAAATTCATTTATTGTTGTACACAATTGAGCAAGTTCGGCTCTGGTGGGCCCCCTTGATCAATCATCACTCCGCAAACGATCCATACTCAAGTACAGCATACTGTCTCTTTAATTCTCCACCCCCACACAGGCACTTACTCCGCATCCCCAGTAAGGATCAACTACCGTATATATCCATTCTCTTGTCCATCCCAGAATAAGCACATCCTCGTCCTGACAACACGCTCGAAACCTGCACTCAACACTCCAAATTCCGTCACATGTTTAAAATAAAATACAGTTCCATATCCGCGAACAGTGTCAACGCACCCACCTAAATATAAACGTTCTAATAGATTGAACCCATACAAGGCTGAGCGATTGACGTCCATCCATACCACGTACCCACGCACATAAAAACAAAAAGGAAACGACAAAGGACTCGGGCGTCAGTTACTGTCAGACTTCAGTAGGGTGGTGATTTCATTCATTTCTCTAAAAGCTTTCAATCTATTTAACCTGAGATAAGAGCGATTCAAGAGAAAACGGAGGTGATTATATCCTATATCCTACTGGACCTTCATTAATATACTTCATAGAACGACATAAAGAAAAAGGTCCCACTTCAAATACATTCATGCACTTACTCTAGCGGCGGCCGCGCGTTCTGCCATTGCGTTAACTGTAACGCTCAAGCCAAGTCTAAATCTGCTTCAGCACCCGACGCTACTGGCATGTAGCCTCCGCTGATTCTTCAAAGTGCTATCTGTCAAAAACATCAGACGTACTGGAATATACACATATCGACATACGAACTCGAACTACCTTCCCACCCACACACAAACGTATGCTTCTCAGCGGGCGCTCATCAACTCGGATTCGGCTAGGGAGCCTGCCACTGACACTTCGATGGTCATTTTCCTAACTTACCGGCGGAATCCAAATGCAATCATGACAAAGACACTGAAATCCGACACTGGAATCATATGGATAGACTGTACAGTGCAGTGCCCACCTTGACTTCGTCCTTGCGCAAACGGTCGTGAGGGGGCCTATTGCGCTGTGTATTCATCGCAATCGACTATGGGCAGCTGCACACCAAGACATCAGGGTCTGATAATCTGATTATATCAAGGGTCGGGTGAGGTGGACAGCGACAATCACCGCTAACGCTAAGCGCACGCCTACAGCCAGAAGTGCATGACGCAGCGTGCGACGACACGCACCGGTGCGTCGGGTGCGCGTACCGAACGCTCGCGTCGCTCTGAAGTAGTTCCAGCTCCAATTACAACTTATTTTCTCCCCTCCCCTCCCCTCCCCTCCCCTCCCCTCCCTCGGCGATTTTGGACTTCAATGGAGGTTTCAAAAGCACTGAAAACATAAACATCATATCCACAAGCACATGTACCGCAGTCCTTCTTCAAAAAGTGATTGAGGTTGCCTCGCAACATTGGAGAAAACGCAATCACTCCTTGGTACCGGTATGATTACAACTTACAAGACGCACCAAAAAAACGCCCTCAGTGCTCACGCGGGCACGTTCTTAGAACGGCCTCAGCTAAAGATATCACATTCAAAATGGATCAGCCATAAACACTCCTCACATAGGTGTGTTTTTTTCTTCTACTTCTAAAACCGTTTTAAATAGTTTCCACCGTACATACGCCGCCCACGAGCTCAGAAGCTTCAATTTTATCCAAGCTTCCGACTTCCTGCGTGCAGCACGCGTTCAACGCAGTTTTCTTTGACAAGGAATGACGATTGTAGGATGACCGTTCGAAAAAACTGACCATGTCCTTAAAAGGTTAGCTTTGACACGAACAGGTTCTTTCATGCCCTTCAAGGCATCAAGGTACATTGCTGAGCTGGGTAATATATGGCAACATAAGCGTGCATCTGGGTGAGAAATTTCTCCAATACTTTTGCTGTTGCTTACAGATCGCATTACTTCGATACATACTCCTCCTGCGCAACCACTCGCTCGTTGTACCGCTGTTGTCCTTGGATTCGAGCACAAAATAAGTATATCATGCGGAATCCAGCGTCAGATTCAGAAGGTTCAGAAAAATATCACCGTCCCAACGCTCGCCTGAGAATACTCCTGGATTCCCCCACGATCCCTCGCCTGCTTCGACGCTGGATTCTGGAGCGGCTAGATAGCCGCCGGTCCGGAATGTAAGCCATTCAAAAACGCTCTAGAAGTTCATGGGCGTTGTAGGCCGTTCGCGTTATCGCTAACGTACATCGGTCATTAAAACTAAATTCCCATTGAGTTTTTCTATAAACCACTTTGCATACATACAACGATTGAGTGGATGAGCAGAGATAGACAGATTGCGCAGTTGAATAGTGCCCCACACGCCCACTAAATCCTCCGATGGGCTGGAGAATTCCGTAGCAATACAATATGTCATGCATGGACCATCATGGACCCACTCAAGATATCAAGAGATATTCACGCAGCACAACGGGAAAAACATATCCTCCGGGAACTGGCTAAACCGCTTTCATCACTTTTTACCTTGCGTAGAAGATTCATAAAACCCAAGCTTCCAGTATACCTGTTCATTGAACGTTCATTTCCAAGTGATTAATAATAGATAAGGTAGCCACAGATGTCCTTTTCTTAGAACAAAACCTCACGCGGGATCGTTATTTTCTCAGATGCGGTTGTTCAATGGTATCAAGTCACTTCTTCTGCTGGTTACCACCGAGTCCGATTTGCATTCGATGCGCAGTGTACGAAAAACATCGAACGTAATCAGCCTTTGTGGACCTAAGTGCGTACTCGGCATCTTCCGTTGGCCATGGCCTCGCCGCCACGCAATCTGATAATCAGTTCTCTCATATCCGAACAATTTCAAGGAAATGAACAGCAGGGAAGCGTAGATAAGTAATACTTACACACTCCACAAGACAAAGAGTACCACAAGAAACTCTGTAGCGCTCCCCATCGCTTTTGTGGCTAGATTTGACAAGGAGAGGATTGACGCCTGCGCATCGACATTGACATCATCAACATCACATCTTGACATATCAGGGCAACCTTGTAAACTGGCACCGCTTATACATTCAATCAGCGAGAGGAAAATTGCATCACGCGGACGTGTCTTCATTAGCATCCCCATCTGTACCCATTAGTGCAAAATTCAAAAAGAACTGCATGCGCGATTGTGTCCAGTGGGCGAAAAGTCGGAAATGAAGAGCCACCAAGAGTTGAGCGTTAGCGACTTGTATCATACCTGGAGACGAGAATCAGACCGAGATGTGGAGCTGTATGGTATACCCATCGGGTGAACACCAAGAAACCCGGCTGACGAAGTATATCTGGGTCTTGATGCGGGCTCGGCGGCGTCGCTGGGAGCGTTCCTAAGTCCCTCCCACAAAGGGTTTACGCTCGCGAAAAACTTCGAACGAAAAAGAAACAAAACGCGACACAAAAAGACAAACATTAATGCGAATACAAAGTACTTCAAAATAACCATTGGATTTTTTTTCATCTACAAAATAAAAAAACAAGTGATGGAACAGCATTGACAGCGACGTGGACAACAGTGACAGAGCTTTTGGTTTGGTTTGGGTGGTGGGCGGGCCGCACGGAGAGGCTGGGGGCCTGGTATAACGGATTTGGAGGAAAGATCATTCTATTCTGAGCAGGCTTCATAGAGCGTGTTCATTTGAGCCTCCCCCTTTTACAAGTGACATTCATGAGAAACGACGCGAGGAATGGAATGGTGAGACATTCCGCAGCGTAGTTTGTTGGGTGGAGAGGGTGGGGAGAGGAGAGGTAAAACGAGAGTGCTTGTTGAGAGAGTGGATGAAATAGAAAGTCCAGAGAGATCATTAGGGGGGTATAAGGGGTGGGGTATCTCTGCGAGATAGATAAACATACGTCAAAAAAAAAAAAAAAACACAAAAATAACGGCTTACATCAACTGCCGAAATTAACTTCAACGATGTCCATATTTAAGTATTTTTTTGTTCAGAACGATGCTTTAGCTTCCACGTCCATTTCCTCGATATCGGTATCACTTTCATCCTTACGAGACTTCGTGTAGGGATCCTCATGCTGAGGCTGCTCCGCATGGTGGAAGGTTTCCATCTACCAATTCCCGTATCAGAATAAAAACGGTAATGAACGGAGGATATTAATTTCTAACCTGAACGTGGACTCCCGGCATTGTCTTTGGGTAATGAACATTGGGCATGCGGGAGGTTTGACTAGTTGGATGTTGATTACTTGTCGTTCCACCGCTACATAGAAAAAGTCAGATATCATTAATATCAGACAAAAGAACCGAGCTTACTAGAGCTCCGCGCCAGCGGAAGTGAAGTTCGTTAAGCGACGAACGGCGCGGCAAGCCACGATCTGAATAAAAAAGTCAGACTAAGGAGAAATGAAAAAGAAAAAACTACTTGCCGTAGAAGCTACTGCGGCCGGAACGTTGAAGATAACGCTCATGATTGAGTTGAGGCTAAGAATCATGAATACAGTTGCAATAAGGTTGGCCAAGAAGCTAACGTATGTCTGTCAGAAGCGCGCCATGACATAAAAAGAAGAGTGGGACTCACGCGACGATGAAGAAAATTAGTCCGTCCGCGAAGATCATGTGTACCAGGCGACTCCTGCTCGTAAGGTTGGACGCAACGCCAGCACCCTTACCCAGAAGCTTGTAGAGGTTTAGCAGTAGCACTGTCAAGTCAAAGCACATCGAATAGATGAAAATAGCCGCCAGTATCTTGTTGTTAGTTTTGATGATCTGGCACCCAGCGCCGTCCACCCATACAGCAGTAAGCTGAACACCTATGGAACGACTGGATTAGACGGACGCTACAGAACTTCAACGCGAACATACCTTGCAGGATCAGAGACCAATGGCCAAGAATAATAAGGATCAGGCCTCCAACGACGTATTTGTTGAGATTCCATATCGCCATCCTAAGAGTATCTAATTCAGTGGAAATACAGAATAAAGTTGAAAGCTTGCTTACGTTCGGATAGACAAGTTGATGCTGGCGAGGCCAATGGCAGCATCACCTGCCAGCTATCGAAAGATTAGACAAGAAGGTTTTGGTGGAATGCAGACATACTTGATTGAATGTGTACAGAGTTTGGCAATTGAATTCGCTAATCTCTTTTCAGAAGAGTGAAAGGATCGATAAAAGAAGTGGACTCACGTCGTCATATCGAAGGATATCGCACTATTGGAAATGAGATACCTCCTATTATAGATCAACACTGGCAACTCACATGCCTATCATCGCGAAAAGCAGAAGGTATCTGTTCGCGAAATAGAATATCTGGCATATAGGTTAGTCGTCTTGCGAAATAGCGCTGTAAAAAATGGCTCACCATCGGCCAGCGGAACTTCTTCCTCCCAGTGATGAAGTCCCACTCAAAGTCGAGAGAGATAAACCATTCGTAGCTATACCCAAGAACGATCAGCGAGGGTGATATGGTAAAAGGTTGCGAGCAACGCACGCGTAGAGACCCAACAGACTATGCATAAGCTTCACAAACACCCCCGCATCTTTCGTGAGCTCTTCCAATGAAGCCCAGTCTGGCATGATTGAATGAGGTAGTGAAGAGAACTTGAAGGGCGAGGCGTGTTTCGACGACGAAATACAAGACGGGGGGAGGTGAGAGACGCGCCAAATCAACTAATTCCGAACAGCAAGGCTTTTGAAGCTTTCGGCGACCTTGATTGCTTGGGGGGCTCCTCATACGGGGTTAAAGCAATTAAACCGGGCATGCCAGTGATCCTTCATAAGATGGCGCTTGTTTTAGTCACAAGCAAATAAATAAATAAAAAGAACCAATCCAGCAGAGTTAAGTTTAGAACCCTTCTCAAGGCTTGACCATACGCCGGTAACCTGCGAACGCAGAGATTCCACGGTCGGCCGCGAGGCAGATTGCGTCCATTCTGAAGGTCCCGGAGAGGAATAAACGAGAGCCAAGTCCCCAAGAACGTGTTGTGATGCTGGATCTCTCCGTGATCGTCTAAGGGTAAGCTATGCAGGGTTGAGTCGGCGATGTCCTTCGCGAAGCTTGGTTTAGCCCTCGCCAGAAAAAAAATCGGCAGAAAAAAAAACATTTGAACGTCAGAAGCACGGTACCGTTCTAGCTCCACGGGCTCGGTCCTCTTCGTCGGTGCGACATCAGAGAAAGTGTTGCATAAATCGTGCCATCTGCGCTTGTTGGCGCCCAACTACTCATGAATCATGTCCCTGTCATTGACGGTACGGAGTGGGCATTTTCGCAATGCGATCTGTTCGGCGGATTCTCTGCGACATTTGCAGAAGCTCTTCCAGACTGGTCAAATGTTTCTCATCCATGCATGAAGTACTTCGCACGGAGAATCATGTCGGTGAAGACATTGCGTTGCGCACAATATTCATTGAGATAATCAATCTGTTTGGCTATATTTGCCTATGGTGACCAAATATGACTTACGTTGTGGACTCGCGCTGGAGAACGCAAAACGTATTCTAGACGTAATCGCCTACCGCCCAGCTATGTACCTCGGCCAAACCAAGTGGATCCTCCTTACTCCGCAATGGCCACCCTCAGAGCTTTTCTCTCGCTGCGGCGTAGTGAAGAAAAGGACCTCACTCCATATCATAGAAAATCAGATTTCCAGCAAGGACTCGTCTCCATGCATCTATTTTCATGATTGTACGAGAGACTTGGTAGCGCTTACCGACGCGTTGTCTGCGGTGGGTCAGTGTCTTGATAAGTCCATAACCTAACTTAGCTAGCCCCGACGAAGGAAATGATGGAATCAGCGCTCTCGACTCGCCGCGGTGTGCGGCCGTGCCGACGCCAGCAGTGAGTACCCTTCAGAATTTATGTAACCTTCGGACCGTTCTTCCTCATCACTCTCCTCCGTCTTAGGGAGCCTGCGGCGCTCATTCTCGTAAGCAAGCCAGATAAGCTCTTTACAGTTAACATTTAAGCCTTCAGAGTTCAATGTTCAACGTTGACTGCTCCCATCTTCACGCGTAGCAAGCCAATCAATCACGTACTACCTACCAATCATCGCCGTTGACGTGGAAAATGGTGTACCTAGCGAAGCGCTCAATAAATCACTGACAATTCGAATTTCGAAAAGAAATCCTCGGCAGCTTCAGAGCCTAAGTATGTCCCGAAAGCGCTACGTATGCTCTCTCACTCAAACTCAAAAACCTCAGCCAGTCCTCGGACTTGCTCAGCAACGCAATCCCGTCAGTCAAGACTCGCCACCACTCTAACTCTCAAAGCAAAGCAACTTTTTTTTAGACTCCCAAGCCTATCTGAATTCTTAAATCCATCCTAACAGTAGAAAAAACCCCTAATTCGCTTTCACGTCAAGTTTCTAGCTCTCCTTCCCTCATCAACTAAACTACAATTCACTCGCGAGTCGGAGTCGCGCTCGGTTCCCCACCCGATAGATGTTATGCACGCAGACTTCTCTGAATGGGCGAAGCGAAACAGTGGCGAAGTAATCTATATTTAATTTTAAAATCCAACCATTTCCCCCGGGCCCATACTAGCACAGGCGAAGAATACATATGTAAGTATGCGGAATAGTTTATGTATCTACATATTGCACGTAACGGAAATACGTCCCATAATTAACCCCACCAAAGTCCCCGTATTTCAATGAAGCAAAATACCGATGGGATCATTATCAAATAAGCTCCTTAATGAACCTCCATTATTGAAAAGCGACGGCGACGTCACCGTCAATACTGCGAGCGGTGCCACCAATTTCCAAACCCAATTCACAACAGCACGTAATCTCAACAACTTCGCAAGGGTCGGTCACCTTACAGTTTTACAGTTTGAGTATGACAAGCAAAGCAAGTGTTCAAGGAGTCAGAAGGACGTCGGACGTCCGAATCAAAGCGTCAACCACATTTACTCACTCACTCGCCCACTCACTGTCTTGCGAATGACACAGAACCATCAGCACCACCAAAAAAAAAAAAAGAGTGCGCAAGTTATGTATTCCAAATTCCATTTATATCTTCTAATCAAAACACAACAAAAAGACAGCAGGGGGCGCGGCACTCGCTCTTTTCAACCTTCCGCACAGTGCATCCCCGACAAATCGCCCCATCGCGGGTGGGTGGGTGGGGGTAACGAATCCGTATAAAAGTACATTAACTTTTTTAGTTACGCAGGGAGGAAAGGAAGGGCATATACACAGTCCAGCTTCCAAAGTCGGTTGAACCCCGAACTCGATGGAGGAAGGAGGAATATGAAGGAGAGAGAAAGACGAAACAGCGAGGGAAGGAAAAAAAAAACCGAAACCAAACGAGTCCATGCAAGTCCATCAAACCAAAATCATCATCATCATCGTCAAATCCTGTAGGGAACGAGATACAAAAAGAATAGGGGAGAGAAAAGATCGTCCGATTATGAAGAGAGCGGGACGAAAAAAAGGTGCGAAAAGTATGTAATCGTCCCAGTGGTAGTGGTGGGGGGAGAAAGAATTCCAGGAGAGCGTGTGTGAAAAGGAGAGTACACACAGAAGAGAAAGGCTAGCAATATTCTCTAATTTCTCGAGTCCTTGTGTCTCGTCAACTTTGGTCAACAACGTCGACGAATTTACTCCGTAGTAACAGACTTGGCCCTACACATAAAATAAATAAAAAATCAGCATCCAGCAATGAAAGCATTAAATAAATAAATAAAAACAGAAAAAAAAGGCAAACGCACAAGTTACGTGGGAAATCAACATCACACCCATTCTTCACCGCCAAATGATAGCTCAGAATCTGCAGCGGGATGATGTTCAACAAGCCCTGCAAGCAATCGACCGTCTTCGGCACGCGGATCGCCTTGACGCCTGGGGCAATACCGTCGTCGCCCTCATTGCACAGGACGATCGGCTGCGCCTTGCGCGCAGTGATCTGCGCAAATGCCGACTGCACCTTGGGGTACAGCGAGTCCTGCGTCATGATGATGATCACGGGCATGTTCTCGTCGACCAACGCGAGGGGGCCGTGCTTCAGCTCTCCAGCCAGAATACCTAGGGGGAGAAGCAAGTCGTCGTTAATTTCGGAGAAACGGGATGATCAACTGAATATTTGCACACCTTCAGAGTGCATGTAGCTGATTTCCTTGATCTTCAAGGCACCCTCGAGGCAAGTAGCATATCTGCACAATCAACGATCAGCTATAAATACGTGTGAAGATGTGAATATATCCCCACTGGTATCCTCTGCCCATCAACAACAGACTCTTGTTCTCGTAGACGGTAGCGGCGAGTTGCTGGATTTGACTGTCAAGCTCAAGGACCTTCTTGATCTGACCAGGGAGCGCGTGGAGGCCGTCAATGATCTGGTTTCTGCGCTCCGTGAACGAGATACGATCCTCGGAAAGTTGAAGAGCGATCATCAAAAGAGCAACATATTGCGAGGTATAGGCCTACAAAGAGAATCCATAATTAGCGCATGCCAAGACAACGGGGACAAATATACGAACCTTGGTGGAGGCAACACCAACCTCAGGACCAGCGTTAATGTGGACACCGCAGTGGGTCTCACGAGAAAGGGTCGATCCAACAGTGTTGATAACACCAACGCACAGGGCGCCACGCTCCAGGCAGTAGCGAAGTGCAAGGATGGTATCAGCAGTCTCACCGCTCTGGCTCAAGAAGACAATAACATCATCCCTAAAGATAGGGGTCTTGCGATCCAAAAAGTCAGAAGCCAGCTCAACACCGACGGGGATCTCAGTCAACTCCTCAAAGATAGCGCGCGTCGCCAAACACGAGTGGTAACTCGTTCCACAGGCAATGAACACCATGCGCCTGCAGCGACGCATGATCGGCAGATACGCGCGAAGACCACCGAGCGTGATCTTGTTAGCGTCAAAGTTGACACGTCCACGCATGGTGTTAACAACGGACTCAGGCTGCTCGTAGATCTCCTTCTGCATAAATGTATCGAACTTGCCCTTCATGATAGCGGCGATCTCAAGCTCGAGCGTCTCAATGGTGCGCGTAGCGGCGATCTGGCTGGGAGTCTGGCTGCCCTCCTCCTTGCGCCTCATGCGGTGGATGTGGAGTTCGCCCTCGGCAATGTGGGCGATGTCGTCATCTTCGAGGTACAGGACGCGCTTGGTGTGCTCGACAATGGCGGCGGCATCAGACGCGATGAAGAACTCGATGGGCTGGGGGAGACCATCCTCGGACATGAATGCGCGACTTTGTGTGCGCAAGACCTTGGGGTTGGCAGGGACCCCAAGGAGTCCATTAGGGGTAGTGTGTTGAACTTTTCGAACGTGTAAACATGCATATATGTTATGAATTCAACAACAAAACTCACGAGTGGTGCTGTTCTCGCTGTTGTCTTGGCCGGCAAACTCAACATCGACGAAGTCGACCTTCAATTTCTTGTCGGTCTTGACACCAACAAGCAGGGGGGATCCACGACGAGCCGTCACGACCTCGTTGGGATAGTGGCGTGATTTGAAGACAAAGGCGAATGAACCCTCTAACTCCTTCAACACGGCCTTGACGAGAGCGGTGAAGGTGAGCTCCTTGTCGTGATGCGAGTCGTAGACATATTTGGTGAGGATGGCAACGGCCTCGGTATCGGTGTCCGTCTCGAACTTGTAGCCACGCTTTTGGAGGACGAGGCGCAGTTCAGCGCTGTTGGTGACGATACCGTTGTGGACAACGACAAAGTCAGACTCGGGATCTGAACGGATGGGATGGCAGTTACGCTCCGAGGGCTGACCGTGGGTTGCCCATCGGGTGTGCGCGATGGAAACTTGGGAGATGAACGTCTTGTCGACATTAAGGGCGGATGTTGCAATTTTCTTGCGGAGCCCAGCGACTTTGCCAACTTCCTTGAAGTACACGACGCTTCCTGGCTTATCGCCATCAACGCAAAGACCGGCCGAGTCGTACCCTCGATATTCCTGGCGAGCGAGACCCGCAACGAGAATCTCGAGAACCTCCTTGCGACTCTGAAAACAAACAGGGGTATAAGCATCGATTGAGAAGATCATCGATCTCTGCCGAACGCAGGCGGCGTGGCGTGCCCTCTGGACAACTCACCCGCCACCATGCTCGCTCGTTGCATGCGACGCGAGGTGTTCCAACGGCGATTCTGAGGGGGACATCGACCCACCTTTTCCTTCAAGAAGCTGCAGTAACTGAAGATTCCACACATGATGGAGACGAGGCGGCGGGAAAGCTGGGCGCTAGGGGTCAGCACGGCGAAGCTGGGCAAGGCGAAATGGGGTCTGCTCACGTATATGCAAAAAAAAGGGGGAAAGGGGAGAAAAAGGACGCGTTGGATGGAAGAATAGAGGAGATGGATGGCGGAGTGGTTCAAGTTTTAAAAGCCCTTCTAATGAGCCTCAAGGAGCCCCAAGCATGCACAAACAACGCCGTTGGGCTCCGCACCGCCCGCGCGTCTGTACCGCCTCCTGCGCCGTTCCTCACACTCGACTCTCTGCTGCGGCCAATATACTCCAGCGTGGCCACCAGATCTCACATGAACCCAGCTCCGACCCCACTCTCCTCCTCCGCGCCGAACATAATTTTAGCACAATCGTTGACAACAGACTCTGATCATCACACAATCTCAGTCAACGTCTTCTCTGAAACCGTTCACTTTTCTTCCTGAGGCCGACCGACATAACTATCAATTTTGCAGACGGTCCAAACCGCAAATTTTCCAGCTCTTGACCTCTCCGATCACAATTTTCTTGTTTCGTGACTCGATGTCAACGCAGACGATCGACGAGCTACTACATATAGACACGTTCATTCAGTGGTCAGCGCACTAGGGCTTAGCTGCCTAGTAAACTAGCTCGGATGATTTCACTAGCCATATGCATACCGGGTTTCGCGCGAGTGCTATCGTGATAGAGCTAGCGGAATGTGTGCCGCAACGCTGTGCAGAACCGCCACAGCCCCGCCCGCCCGCACTGACGTCGACGACTCGCCAACATTCTCGCGTGCTGACAACAGTGACGCTCGCATACCCGGAGAGCGCTCGACAACGGCACGTGCGATTGCTACCACCTTCGACTACAGCCACGTCGTAGGCTTTACTCCAAGCTTCGATCTGCATAAGCTCTTCCCTATGTACCGATGCGGCCATGGATAACCGTTATCTGATATACGAATGAAAGGTAAAAACAGCCTCGCACCCTCGAAAGCAACGAAATTCGGAACCAACGGAAATTTTCGACAACAAAAAAAGACACTCACGTACGCGGACAAAGCCACACAGCGACTCCCATGAAGCCGATGATCCAACGATTCTTCGCTTTCCATCATCGTCGTCATAACGCGGTCACGTAAAGTCCTCACGACGCTGCGCCTTTCTCCACCCTCGCCTCGTTCACCGTATCCCTACGCGTGTCGAACGCGTGCAGCCTGCAGGCCTCCAAAACAAAGACCTTTTCTCCTCCACGCTCTTCCACCTTTGATGCTACGCGATGCCTTTGATCTACTTCCCGTCTATAATATGGCTTCTCGTCTACGAGTGTACCTCTGCATAAAACCAAAAAAAAAATCCACCAATCCGATTCACAAGGCCACGCTACACTAGGTACGCCTCGCTCCTTCAATCCAAAGAGTTTAAACCCCGTCTAAACCGTTTCTTTGCCCTTGCAGCGCTCCATGGCTCTTTCCTCCTCGATGGCCACCCTCCTCAAGGACAAAGACGCGGGCTCCCTCTCCGCTTCCTCGTCCACTGATACCCTCGTAGAAGAAGACACCACCGCCAACCCCCCAAATACACCCCTACCCCTCCACTCGCAATCCACCGCCCTCGACCCGGAACCTAAATCCGCCTCCACCTACCCCACCTGGCTCCACAACCTCGTCAGCGCTCTATACGCCCTAGGCTCATCCCCACACGGGATCTACACCGACACGCGCTTCGCGCGCGCTCGCACCGTCAGTACCCCCGACGCACCTGACGCACCGCCCTTTCACTGCGATACTGCATCGCGCCAGGGAGACGAAACGAAGCCTGAGGGTACCTCACAAGGCCCAAAGTCCGATACCACGTCCACGAGAGCCTCGCGCATTGTCAAAGGAAATAGTCATGAAGGCTCCCGCGCCTGGGGTACCAACACCAATACCCTCAACACCAACACCAACACCACAACCACAACCCGCCCACCGACGCTATCCCGATCCCTAGCCGGGGCCCCAGCATACGGCGACGGCATGCCAATGGTACTTCAAAGAGAGCGCGTGCTAGGGTTACACCACTATTCGTCCCCAGAGAATGTGTTCAAGCATTCACTTGGGTTTACTGGGTTTTTGACTTAGATTTTATCTAAGCTTTGGGTTTGGGTTTGGGTTTAGGGTGAGATTACATTCGGGTTTGGGTTTTTGGGGTTATGGGTTTTATGGAGTGTGCAATTGTCTGCTAGTGCATTTGTACTTGTACTTGTGTACTTCAGTCGGGGGAAGCGAGACGAGCGACGTGGTTGGGAGTTGGGTATCTGTCGTTCAAAATTTTGGGTTCGTTGTACTTCGCAGTTTGTTGCCTTCCCCTGAGTGCTGCAGTCAAGCTCAAGCTGTTAGATTGAACGACCGTTGGTCGAAATATTGGAAGTTGAATCATTGAAAGCTGAATTTGCCAACTTGCCTCAGCTTCGCAGAGCTCGCACAAAAAGAGAAAACCCAGCCAAATGTATTCCTGACAATCGAGCAATGCTAAGTAAAAGTGAAAACACAAAACAAAGCGCGATATGTAACCCAAGAAAAACGGAATCCAAAAGTATGAAAGGGCGGTAAGGAGGATGAGGAGGAAGAAAGGGGCAACAATGCGTATACTACAAATGTCTCAACGGAACATGAATTTTTTCAAATTTCAGTCGACGAATTCGACTTGCGCCCTCATGACTCTAGGCGAAAAGCCAACTCGCGACGCCCCTCTTGACGATCTCAACAGTCTCCTCGGCGCGCGCCTCGATCTCACTCGCGAGCTCGGCCATGAGCGCACGGGCAGCGAGAGTGCCGGCGCGGGCGGCCTTCTTCTTGGTTGCGGCTGCAGCGGGCGCGGCAGCGGCGGCGGCGGCGGCACCTTGGGTGACGGCGACGCAGTTTCCAAAGCCGGCGGTGCTGACGAATTGCTGTAAGAGTAGACGGTGTTTTTTAGGCATTGGTTTTTTGGGGAGGGGGGAGGGGGACGTACCACGAGACACACGTTCCCACTAGTTCCTCCTGTGCATTTCGTACCAGCGGGAAGGGAGACGGAAAGGGTTTGCGAGCCAACGCTGGTTGGGGCCTGCAATTACGAAAGAATGGATTCAATATTTGTTCAATGGGTGTATGTAGGATGGCATTGATGACTTACCGCGTCACCGTTCGTAGTCACCTGCGCAGCGACGAAATTGGTACCAGTTCCAGTGGCGTCGACGTTGGCCGTGAACGAGCGCGAACCGTCGGCTCCTCTACAAGAACAAACGCGTCAGATTCCTGCCTCTCAGATAATAATTTCCAACAAGAAAAAAAATACGCACGCATTGAAGTTGGTAGCGACAGCAGTGAAAGTTCCAGCCGCACTGGCGGTAATCGCCGACGAGCTATCGATCGTAGACGCGATGTTCACCCGACCACACGGCTTCTTAGTGCTGGGACGCTGCACATTGGCGCGCTTAAGGGTACCAGCGACACCAAGCGCAGGCGCCACAGCGGCATGTGCGCTCGCCTGGAGGGCGAGGGCGAGAACAAGAGCAGCGGAGGTGAAGACCTTGGAGAACATCTTTGCTTTCTTTTAAAAGAACAGTAAGAGAACTAGCTCAAAAGAAATGAATGTAGGGTTGAGAAATGAGAGGCTTGAAGTTTAAAAAAACACAAAGAAGCACAACGCGCAAGTGTTGGTTGAAGAAGAGAGAGGGTGAAGGGGGAAAGGAACCGGTCCTGGGCAAAACAAGGGGCTGGGGAGACGGGAAGGCTGGAGAGCAGTCTGTGCGAGGCCGCTTGCTTTTATATGATGAGGCATATCGGGAGCTGAGCGTCATAGGTTGGCTGAGATCGAATCTCTTTGTTTCCAACAGAAGGGAGAGGCCCTCCACATGTTCCGGAATAGTGGTAGCCATACGACCGATGTCTGTATGGCAACAGATCATGGGCTTGCAATTTTTTCCCGCTTAAAGGACCACTGACCAATGAACGTCGCCTCTTGTGGGGGCAAAGGGTATGAGTTTATTTTTCGTCAAAAATTCTTATTCCCATCAAAAACGCGTGTCCCAGTCTTAATTTCGCCCAAATGGCAAGTTCCTTTGGCTAAATCACATCAAATCTGTGTTTGTTTGGCTGTGTTTCAATGGTCATGGCTATGGCTATGGCTACTTCCTACTTTCGGTATATCATGTCCCATGTCTTACCCCTAGATTAAAATTTTCAATACACTCTATACCTCACCCTTGCTCCTAGTCTAGTTATATTCTCATAAAAATGCGCTAAGTCCACAGAGATTCACACAGGTGTGACAGTGCAGCCGCTTTTGCCGTCATCAACGTGACGGCAAACTCCGCGTCACTCTTGAATTCTGCAAGTTGCCAGCCAATCCGGAGGTCAATATGAGTGTTTATTAAATTATAATGATTAATGTAGATATGTATCTTTATTTTCTGAGGACTTGAATAAAAATTTTCTTGGAAAGCTAGCCAGACGAAACAAGCCATAGCCATAGGCTGTTTCCATCGGCAATCAAGAACCAAACAAAGCCACAATGTGCACTAGCCATGCGAACAGGATTTTGATGGAAACTAGCCATTTGGTCTTGGTATTTTTTGACGAAAAATACCGTCATAAAAGGGAAATCGCTGTGCAGTCTGTGCCACGTCTGTGCCACGTCTGTACGTCTGTGCACAGACGTCGCTCGCGTTAGCACAGACGGTGGCTGTGTCTCGGTTAAGCGCAACAAAGTACTTGGGCCTCTAGAGCGACAGGGCTGTTATTCTAAGATCATAAAAGCACGTATTAACCTTGTATATGACATCTATAGTAGTTATTCGCGGTCAAAATATACATTCGAGGCAGTTTGGAGTTCATATACACCAATGTTCATTCTTCCCCTAAGCTGAGTTTCAATTTATTCTCACGACTCTGGGGCACGCCCTTCGAAGTTATTGAGTGCCCGAAACGTGCAGGAGAATATATTTCGAGGTAAAAAGACCTTTAGTAGATAGAGAATAAGTAATTACATTGTAAAAAACTGGTTAGAAGTTTGTAAGTCATATGCCACATTTGAAATGTGTAGTAGAGTATATAATATCTAAGTAAGTTTGACTATTTAGGTTGTGGGACTTGATATACTACTCTGCAGCAGATGATCTCTTTAACATGTCGTACTTAAACCGTTCTGAGCATGAAATATGTACTTTTGTATCAACTTGGTTGCTGTTGAAGGTTCTATGACATGATGGAGCTAGCGTGGCGCAAGCGGAATTTTAGACAATGCGTGGGAATTATACTTGTACAGCATCGTCATGGTCAAGCAGCGCAATTACACACTTTTTTCTCGAAAATACGGTGTCGCCCATCTTCAGAATAATTTTATTTCGTAGTATGAGCTACTCTATACCTACTTATACATCATATTTCCAGCAGTATCTCGGGCTGCATGTTTATGAGTCCTAGAACGCCTTTGTGTGAAGTGCGCTATCTGGCCCTGAAATAAGTCAAACGGAATGAAATATCGGGAGCCTATGCCATATAATCCATCAGCAGGATAAACTAAATGGATATTTGGGTGCACAGACATGCTGCACAGACACGCACAGACGTCCCTGTAACATGCACAGACAAGGCACAGACGAGAACAGACGATGCACAGACGCACAGACTCATGAACAGACATGCACAGACGTACACCTGCGCTGCACAGACTATGCACAGACCTGACAATAAATGCACAGACGGACCGCATATATGCACAGACGCACAGACGGCACAGACGTGCTCATCTGTTCGCGCTGCTGCGCAGACCTTGAGTTCTATACAGCTTAAACTCACAATATAACTGTGTAGATCACGGACTTTAGTGATGCGGAGCGTACAAGCTTCATAAAAGCATTCGTCACATTTTGGAGCCAATATCCCGGTGACACTCGCACGCGCCAGGAGCTTCAAGTTGCTGCAGAACACTTACTGAAAGGGTGCCGTGAGCACTATTGAGCTGGAGTTACCCGTGTCAGTAAAATAAATGCCGCTGTTCCTCCGGAGCGAACAACGGAATTCAAAGAACGAGCTCTCCGCCTTCTTGATCTCGCAAATTCTGATGAATTTCTTGCTGAAGCAAAGAACATCGTTAAGGACCTTCCAAATCTTACACCCTGGATGGAGTGGTGGATGCGGACTTCGCATGCTTCAATGCTCTTCGAGTCTGAAAGAAAGATGAACATTGATCTGTGGAAATCTATTCCATCGACGGCGAATGCGGAAGAGTCAATGCACTGGAAGCTGTATAGTGCCTGCGGTCGTAATCACCTCCTTCTTGAAGGCTTGAATGCACTGTATAGCTTTGAAATCTACTACAAACGTCTATACGATGCAAAACTCGGTATGTCATATTCTTCATGTGTCCCATTCACTTTCTCATTAATTATAATCAAATCCTAGTCGGTCAGCCCATCCGCTACAAGCTAGATGAACCATGGAAAGTCATAGCAGAGAAGATAGGTAGAACAAAACCGACACGCTCAGACAATCCAGAAGCTGCTGCATGCAAGAAAAACAATGGACATCCTCCGGATACAATCAAAGAACTCATTACCAAGCCAAGGCGCAATAGACAGCCAGATATACTAAACGACTCAGGAGATCATCAATGGGGACTCGATGTTGGGGATCAAGATTGGGACCCATATGACAGCTATTGGTACGTATGAGATCGTACAGTTAGTGAGAGCGAACTAGAGGTGTGTAATTTTGTTTCGCTTTCATGAACAGATCAGAACTCACATAGGCTATCTATAGCGAGGCAAAGATTTCATTGAAACCATACCAAAGCCTCAGAATGTTTCCAAAGAGAAATCAAGGCCTAAACCACGACCAAAAGGCCCTCAGAAGGCGAGGAAGTAATCAGTCTGAGTCTATTTTGTACCCTTATTGCAGTCAGCTCTGATATAAATGCTCAGAATTCATATAAATATATCATATACTTGAACAGACGGTGCAGACATCCCTAATAAGTTATACAGACACAGGAATTGATGTACAGACATGCACAGACACTGATGCGTATTGCACAGACGTGCACAGACACAGACATGCATGGCACAGACGGCACAGACGTAGCACAGCGATTTACCTGTGCCCCTCTTGTGGCCTTCGAAACTTGAAGGCAACTGCGACTTGGTGCATGGGAATGAGTGGGCGAGTTGAATGGAATTCTTTGCCCACACACCTTAAATCCATTGCGTAGAATTTTTGTGGAGGACCATGTATGAAAACTATTTTCGAATGTACATTTTAATTGGTCGTGCCAATATACAATTGGCATAACAATTGACCTCCCACCGATATCCCACTGGCGGCCTTTCATTGGTTCCTATTTTTGGCCGGAAATCTTACAACGACAATGAGCTCAGGGGAGTCTTTTTCAACTGGCTGCAAGCATCCATCCGCCAGCATTATGAGGCCAGGTGCCACACGCGAATGCAGACCTAGCGGGGACTCGGAGGAACAGTGGTGTGAACATCAAGATGAACATTACCCAAATCCATGGTAACGGTAAGCTTCTCGTGCCATTTGTTTGCCGCCACCTGCCGTCGCTACATGCCGAAAATCTCGTTACCACTGATTTGTGTTGTCGTTCTGGTAAGTACGCGAATCAGAAAGGATCCCGGTTCCTGAAGGCATGAAAGAGGGGTTCGCGACGGGCGAGGGTACTCTGTGCTAAAGTCGAACAAAAATAGAACGAAAATATTGTTATAGCGGGACTAAAACATAATTTCTTTGGGTCGAATGGCTAAGAATTGCTTTCTACTGGATTGTGAAGTAGGAATCTGCAATACAATAAACCCAATAGCGAACAAAGAATTTCATTGTCTACTACCAGGCGACTACGTATTCACGCCTGATTAAAATGATTAAGAATGGCTCTATTGATTACCTGGTCGCAAAAAGCCGGGTTCAAAAGCTGATGGAGATACTTATTCAGCGGATATTCGAAAAAGCGTTCGCTGAACCGGGAACTGGCTTTGACTGAGCGCCTAAAGTTATAATTAGCTTTACTAATAAGATAAAGTAATCAGACGACATTGATAAGATAAGATTAAGATCGAGATGACGTCGGGCTCCAAAAGCCAAGACTCGAACGTACTGTCAACGTACTGTACCATTCGATCTTCGTTATTTCACAACCACCATCACTATAACTGTATTCGAATTATAGCAAGATTACAATGCCTCTTGGTTTTCAGTAAGCATCTTGATCTTGCATACAAGCTCCATCCTGATGCACTAATGTTCACAGCCTTCAAGGTCCCAGAATAACTCGTACGCCTCGTTCCAATCCCATAATTTCAAGCTCGAAACTGATCGTTTCTTCACGCGACTGGATTTAGATCAACATAAACGTCGGACAGTGATACCAGGGTATGTTTTCCAGTCTTGATTCCTCTCGAGAGGGTTGTTGAAGTATAAAATGATTGTCTTTACAGGTTTCTATATGTCACATTTTTTGGAATGAGACCGAAGTTCTCTGTGCAGCTGGGAAGACATGTCCATGTGAATTAGAGGTTCTGGTAAGCTGTTTACGTCTTTTTATCCGATAATGTCTGGCATCGTCTTATGTTATATGTGGTTATAGGAGGTTACTTGATGTATCAAAAATTTCCATGCCAATGGGTCGCAACTCCTTTGCTTCAGATCAGAAATTGGCTCGGACTGCGGGTACAGTAATTGCTGGCGGTCATGATTTTTACACTTAGGGATACCCCGAACGTTGTTTTCCTTGATAATCTGTTCAAGTCTTCCTTCTCCTTCCTCTTTGGCTTCCGAGTTCCTCGCGCGGACTCTCTTGGATCTTGGAAATACAGGTTGAATCCGCTTCTGTTATCAGACTACGTCAATTATATACCACATTGGCATTGAATGCCCCCCTTATATTGAATCTGCTCTGAATAGCCCGCATACTACCGATTTCCTATGAATGCGCACTTGAGATGTTCCTTCCCAGAAAAGCTCCCACGCCTTTTCACGAGTGACAACATATCAACAAAGTGTGTGGTTTGATGATCTGAGGTCTCTATTCTTAGCTTCCTCATATGCGAATGCAGAGGATGGTTTCGCTGATACGATATCAGGTCGTTGGTCTCCCAAGAAGTGCAAGATATCTTCGCACCCGTCAGCCTGACCAAGACTAACAACGGTCTCATGACGGATCTATTTCTTCGCATTTCCATTTCCGAATGAACCCTACACAGTAGGAATATCAAGCACAGGCTTCCCTAGGTCCCACTCAAGCAGAAATGTGAGTGTCATTTAAATTTTCTCTGAAGAGTATCCTGAACTAGTAATTGAAGGTCCGCTCGCTACGAATAGGCGTTATGGAGCGAGTGTTTAACGCTCAGTGATTCTCTAGCGCTCGATGCGTAAGGAACATCTGCTGGCACACTTCCTGGTCATTCCATCTGAAAGTCGGCGGCCTCTTCGACAAAACAAAGGCTTCCATTGTCGTACTCTGCCCGTATTGGTGTAGAAGACGAAGATACACGCGTCTAGATTCAGACTCGTAACGAAACCACGCCAACCCCGCGGCGTCGCACCACGTCGATTATCCCATCTCGTCGAAAGATATTGCACAAGAAGATTCATGCGCAAAATGCCAAATATACGCACCTGATTTAAGAGACGAAGACGATGGGCCTTCCTTTCTTGAATCTGGAACGCCCTCTACATCAGGACTTCGGGGGAGATGTATCGAATGCACTGGAAACATGCTTCAACAGCTTGTTGGATGCCCTAAATGTGTATTTCTTACGTGGTGAGTGATGCATTCGATCTTTATACTGAAACACTGACCTTCACTAAGGGCCTGTCCCGTCGGAGTTCCGACAAAGAATCTGGTTCAGGATGACATGGATGCGCCGACATTGACTCTGTCAATGAGAACGAGGAATGTTGGTACTCATGCTGGCGTGTAATCGCCATATGTTCGTTTCTACTCGGATATTCCTCGTTGAACCCAAGGATAAACGTCGGTGGGCTCACTTCAACCTAAGGTGATTAACTCAATCACTACGAGAGCGTTTTGTGGCTCAGCTTTAAATAGCAGGCTCCTTCCTGAAATAATCCTCGTTTGTGTTACGCCGACGGACATAACCACGTAACGACCATGGGGACTCCCTGCTTATTCTGGCTCGTGTTTGGGTATGGATCTATAGCCTTGTCTAAATTTTTAGCGTGACAAAAGAAGGTTCGTGCATGATCAGTGGTCAAAAGGTAGGTGTTATTCATGTTCTTGTGTTCTCCCATGCTTGTTGAGATAATAGACCTAAAAATTGTTCCTATTCAGACATTCCGACACCAAAAGCCCGACAAAGCCGCTTACCTCTGGGATCGCTTCTAGTTATTTCATCTACGGCTGCCCTTCTCCTGCTGCCCTTGTACGTCTTCGAGACGTTTTGGGAGATAGAAAGGCCTGAGATCGACGATAAGGTAGGTATGCAGGACGGGATGCTCCCTCCACGTGATTTATTCTCTCAGTCTGATGAAACGGAAAAGACAAATTACCTGCGAAGTTTCGAATCATCGATATGACCAATGTCCGAGTCGACTATTTATTTGACTTTCTCACCGCCTGGCTCGTGTTGACCACCATGTTTCCTTTCAACAACCTCCCCGTCGAACTTCAGCGAGAGATTTTTGTTGTGGCAGCACGCTCAGAGCGTGGTAGTGCACTTCGCCTTGTGCTGGTGGCGCGACGAATAAAGCAGTGGTGAGGTCTTTATGGTCATTCCTTTTACGCCAACTTTTTAACCCCGCCTTTAATGCCGTCAGGGTCCAATCCTACATCTATGACTTGGTCACGCTTGGGTCAGACGATACGAAACTATTTCTACGAACCATGAACAGCGTCCCGCCGGAATTCTTTGCAGCCAAAGTCAGGAAGCTGTGTTTATCCGTGTCCGTAAGCGCCGGGAACGCGGAACGAATCCTCAAAGTCTGCACTGGTGTCGTCGATCTCGCATTTTGGGTCGATTATATGCGCGCCTTTCCTAAGCAGTCAGTCGCGCCATTTCTTTCTCCGTTACCACTCCGAAGACTATCGATCGAGCTCAACCACTTCATTTCCCTGTTCACGGACCCAAAATCGCTGCCTAAATGGTGCGATGCCCTCACTCATCTCGACCTCATTCTGTGGAAGCATCATTCATCCCCCATCATTCCACACCTCGATAAATTATTGGCATTGACGCACCTAGCCTTAAGACCACGCCACCATCTTAGAGAGGACCACCAACTGTTGACCAACCTATCGGGATGCATGCGCCTACAAGTTCTGATTATTTTCGACGAACCTGATTCCGAAGAAACGGTGTGGTCCGAAGATTCCAGGGTTGTATACATGCCGTATCCTCCCAAGATCATCACGGAATGGGAAGCGCAAGCAAAGCACGATGATGGATGTAGTTGGTCAAGGGCGGAAGAATTAGTGCGGAAGATCAGCGCCGAAAGAACAACTCAAGGTTCCTTTCTTTTTATCATATTATACATGATGGGGAAATAATACTTACGACGTTCACAGGATCAACGACGACTTGATGTTGATAATTTGTAATCATGACCGCGGTCCAAATTTCATTATAAGTGAGTCCGCGAATACGATCGATGTAATGGGCTTGTTTAGCTTGATATCATTTGCGCCACGCCTTGCTGATGGATATTAAGAGAACAGGAAAACGGACCGAAACGCCGTAATCTTAGTCTGGTTTTTGCACTACGTTTGGACAGCTTCGACTCTCTCGGGGAACATGCGCGGCCTTGAGGTTGTAACAACCCACTGATTTCGACGGCCGTGATCATCCTCCGTGGTGGAATCGGCGATAGCCGCACTGGCGCTCATATGCATATTGTTCTATATATCCTCACTGCCTACATACTCTGTGCGACGGTGGGCTGTACAACTGCGTCCCGGGCGCCTGAGATTTTACCATATTACAACCCACGTGTGAGTAGTACGCATACACCGAATTGCTCCCAAGGAAGGGGATGATCTAATTTATGATTCCTCCCAGAAGCATTAATTGATAATTATGAGGTATCGCTTGGAGGGCCCCGTATTAATTTACGACTCGCATCGAGCACATGGGCGACGGGGCAGCGATATAACGGACGCAACCACGCCTCGGATATGCGCTTTCCTGGGAGCACAATTCCAGGATGAACGTTTGAACAGTCGAAAGGCCTCGGCCAGACCACGCAACGTTAACCCTGGTCGGCGGGATAACCGCCGTGGTGAAATACATGCGGCGCTGCACAGCTGTTGAGTCTTGACCATGGCCGGTCGGTAGAGAGTAACACTTCAGGCTTATTTAAATAGGCTTGGAGACTTAAAAGATAAGGTGGCAGAAATTCTTTCGCCTAGGTTTTAGGTGTGCTTATTTAGCTTCTATACTTAGGAAATGACGAGGATACGCCGTGGTGTTGAAGGGCACGAATGACAGTATCGAATCGTCAGTATAAAAAGGAGAGCTACGCGGATACCTTCCCAACAATGCACGCAATGGCGACGATGAGGTCGGCGAACAGACAGCTGTAGCATTTCAATCAGTATGTACACCGCTGTTAGCGCTACGATTGTATAAATACACTAAGGATCCTTTCTTCTTGAAATAGATTCATAACGGGATTCCCACCCCTTCTCTGTTGGATTCGCCTTGTCCAACCACAGGATTCGGCGAGCGAAACGTTCTAAGTCTCGGCCGTTATAGTAATTATGACCGCCTCTAGGAAACACGACATGAGAGCTCTCGTGGTCGTTGGACATTTGGACATGAAATAGCGCGTGTTCGGATTCAGAAGAGGGGACTTTGTACAGTTTCCCACCAACTGTGTAGAGAGGCTCCTGACAGAAATGCCGATACCCAAATCGCATCGGTGGGAGTGCTGGAACACCTTTGTGGACAAATAAAATAAGGAAATTATTTAGAACCGTAGGCAGATAAGAAGACCTATTTTCTGACGCACCGTCATTATACGCTTTGGTCGAGTATTCGTGAAAAGTTTTGTCTCCCCTTCGTTTCCGAAATGACGCAACCAGCCCACGGAAGTAATTGACGAATTTAGCATCGCCAACGCGAGGCGAACCAAAAACAGCGATCTGAAGCTTCTGTTCAGGGGAGAGGAGTTGAGTCTTCTCAGTGAGTAACTCCGCGCAAAGCAAGTATGCTACACTGCCGCCCATACTATGGCCGGTTAGAACGACTTCTTGGGGAGAATGCGTCGCTATACCTCTCTGAATCCCTTCAAGCGCAGGCGATAGAATGTCTTTAAAGAGTTCATAAAAGCCACGATGAACTCCACCCTCGCCTGAAGGATGTCGCGATTTCAGAGCATTGAGGTCATGCAAGATGTGTTTCGCCGACGAAGTCCCTGCTATAG
This sequence comes from Pholiota conissans, assembly GCA_015484465.1. Lineage (NCBI taxonomy): Eukaryota > Fungi > Basidiomycota > Agaricomycetes > Agaricales > Strophariaceae > Pholiota > Pholiota conissans. The sequence continues at coordinate 48,373 of MU155167.1, forward strand.
AGACGATTAATTGCTTCGTGTTTGGGCGGTACACGATGTATACCGGCAGCTCCGCACGACCTCCACGGAATGCATCTACAAGAACCACATCGCTGAGAGCATTGTAACCTTCAAGTGGGAATCCGGGCCGTGAAAGCGTGTCGAAGTTACGCAGGAGAAATTCAATAGAAACGGCACTGTACGCCAGCTCCGCGAATTGTCCTGTGGACGATAGACGAAGGTCAATGAAGGTATTTCTAGATGAAAAACATATGCGCTCACACACGGAAACAAGTGTGAGTAAAATAAGTAGATATATGCGCACCTAGTTCTGCGAGTTCTTGGTATATATTCTGAGGGACCAAGTCCGCCTCCGTGAGCGTGTATGGTGAGCGTGTCGCGACGACTTTGGAGATCCATCTGAAGTTGAAGAGTTTCTCCGATGCATACATGCGACGCTGCTCTTCCGTTAAGGTGTAAGTTCTTTGGGAAAATAATGACATGAGCGGCATGTTTCGTCAAGTATGTCGGCTTCAAGTGGCCAAAATCTAATAGATAGTAGAGTAAGTTAACTGGGCCTCTTCCTTTGGTATCAAAGGCCAGTCAAGATAGGATCTAAAGCGGTTTTCGACTGTCGTCGATGCTTTCCGCAGTGGACGCTGGTCGAAAATGTTGACTGCGCACTGAGCTTCGTCCACTGCAGATAGGTCAGTAAAAGCCAAAGCTGCATGACCCCGTTTCCACGCACATGTAAGATAGCCTTATATCCAGTAGGCCATACGAGCGCTCTCGAGTATACGTCTAAATTCAAGTTGGGCGACGACTGGCGACGAGCGTCACGGTTCAGAATTCAAAATGACTGGAGATCACGTTCATCATCGGAGCAATGACGGCGACGTGAGCCAAGCCTAAATCAATGCGTCAACTTCCTTCGAATCTCCACCAGTTCTTGACGTTCATGATCTCCATTGTTCTGCTGCGATAAGGCATATTCCTTCAAAGAACTCGAACAACTTAGGAAGGAATCTCTATGTCTCAGAACCACAGGCTGTCACAATCGTTAACTGGAAGCTGGAAGGAAGCGGGCTTTGGGCAGCCATTTATCTATCCGACAGAGCATGAATCGGCGACATGGTTGCAGGCGTGGAAGGTGATTCTGGCGCAGGGTGAGTCTCAAAGTTGAAGATTTTGTTATGTTGAATGAATAGCTCATGCAACGATCGCACAGACCTGATTGATTCCCCCGTTGTGGCCGTCGATGCGGACACCAGTGTGGAAGATGCATGCGAGGTATGTATTTTCTGGTTACTGGGGTTGATTTCTGTTTCTTTGGGGAACAGCAATCACGGAGCAGGTTTCATGGCTGTTTGTACGGAAACCCGTCCATGTTTTTTGGTGTTTCTTTCGGGAACAGCGACAAACTCGTCCCTCAAAAACTGTTTCTAGACTAAATAGAAATCAGCACCAGTATTGGCTCTATATATGCGCTTTCATACTGAGTATGTGCTAGCTTCTACTGAAAGAAGACATTCCTTGTCTAGCTGTTCGATCTCGAACTCCAGAATCCACCACTGGGAACCCATTCCACGGCCTATTCGACGTAAGAAGCCAAATATCCACATGTAAAACCTCTAACGAAGTTGCAACAGTACGCGGACGTGAACGCCTTTCTGACACTGGCAGCGACGCGGCACACCTTCCTTCCCGATGACCTGCGAGGCAATGCGCGAATCGATGACATCGTGGCGGCAGCAAAGGCTGGTCGGGTACCCGTCCATCTCGTAAGCAGTATGTGCTGTTCCGTTCTCTTTCGCAGCTCTTGTTGACTTTGTCTTCTCTCTAAGATCTATCAGAGAAGAACCCCATTGAAGTGCTGCCTCAAACAGCCAACTTGGTGTCTTTGCTGGAGGTGTTCTCACGAGGCACTCATCGAGGTAAAGTATTTTTGAATAAAAAATACTTACAACTGACGCCTCGTGTTAGCGATTATTCAGTCTTCCACTAACCCACAAGAATTCGTCGGATTGGTCTCTGATCGCCGACTTTTATCCTGGTTTGACGGCTATTCTCGAGAGACACCCTCTTTCAAAAAATACTTGTCGAATCCAATACAATCACACTCTCTTCCGTCTATCAGCCTCAATGCCGCTGTCATCGCCGCTGAATCTTCGGCTACAATCCTTGACGCCATGAAGCTGATGAGCGAGGGCGGAGTCAGTAGCATTGCCGTTGTCGAAGAGAACCGTGGAACGCTGCTGAGCGCTGTCAGTGTAACAGACATCGGGAAGGTAAGTGTCATTCCATAATTTTATAAGAAAGTGCTAACAGAGTTTATAGTTTGTCGTTCCTTCGCAGAGCAAGCAGATTTTGACGACACCTCTGCATTATTTTGTCGCAAAGATCAAGGTCCGGGTTATTCTTAGGGAGTATTCATTGCCCAGTCTAACTTTTTTTTCTTCAGGAACCCGACGGTTCTTTGGACGGCGCCGATAAATACCCAGGTTTGTTTGTCGGATATGCTATGAATATATGCGTTCTGACATTATGCGCAGTATACTCAGTTTTTCCATCCAGTCTATTATCGTACACAATCGAAAAACTACTTGCTAGTAAGTATATTTCTCTTGATACCCGAAGCTTTGCATCACAGCTCACACTGTCAAACGTTAGCCAATTCCCATCGTGTTTTCGTGACGAAAGAGTCTGGCGCTGCTTCCCCAACGATGTCCCCAACCTTCAAAACTAATTTAACGGGCATCGTATCCATTGTCGATAGTACGTTTAAACTGTTCTCGATTTTCTGCTTTCACTCACCTACAGTTTGGTAGTCCTCTCCCTCTTTGCACGATCGGCCAAGATACCAAATGTCGACCCAACACACATGCAACGACATCGGCGTGCATCTTCTACTTCGTCCCAACTCTCCGACAGAGACATTTTCCTCCGTTCTAGATCAAACAGCAGGACGAGCATCCAACGCAGTCCAAACGCCATAGCCTCCAGCCCATCTGGTATCGCAGTTTTAGATGGAGCGCGAGGCTCTGTACAAGTACCCAACTTCATCGAACCCCTCTCCTTGCAACGCACAGCGAGCAGGAAGAGCATTCACCGCAGGAAAGATTCTCTGGGGTGATCAAACAAATTTTCACTATTTTTTTTTTTTTGGATTTTTCGTGTAAGCGTGCGTCTTCTTGTAAGTACTTAACTAGAGTGTATGATTATGAATATGGACTGGTATATACGTGCATGTATTTTCTCTACCTCAAGAAAGCTGTTTCCCATGTATTACTTACTACATATGTGCATTCGCTATCCACCAAGCTTGTGAACATTGGCACCTAAATTTAATAGTATCGTATGACGCATTCAAAAACGTTTTTGCGACGATACAACACTTCGGGCCGACAGCAAATTTTTGAGCGGCCGATACGCCGACGACGCTCGTTCTATATACCGCACGTTGAGCGGCCGCTTCGTCCATCTCGACCCCTGTAACCCCTGCCTAGACTCTCAGACTCTCCGTCAGAACTGCTACAGACGCTCGCCTGCAAAAATGGGCGAAATCAAGCAAGTTTTAGGTTCAGCGGTGCCGCCGCATACTCCGCACGCGATCTCGGTGTCGCTGCCGACGTGGAGAGACAATGTCGGATACGAAGAAGGCGACGCCAGGGTGGTGAACTCGATGGTCTCGGGGTACCCCAGGTTCTTTATCCATTTGAGCATCGAAAGGGTGAGTCGTGATCGTTCATTCTATTCTAAAACATGCTAATTTGTGGATTCAATAGCTTGCCAAGTTCTGCGAGCAGAAATACGGCATCGGGAACGAACGATGCATGCTGTTACCCACTCAGAAGATCGCAGAGGACTGCAGGTCGTTCATGCACGACCGGTCGGTCGCCGTTGGGACGCCAATTAACGCGCGCTTGGTGCATGTCTTCATTTGCCCAGAAGAGGCGCAGAACGGGGACGCTGCTCCAGCCAGCAAGGCGCGAGGATGTGCTGACCTACATATCGTTCTCTTCCCTGCGGACGCCTTCCCCATAGCAAAACAGTTCTGGCAGCACACAGGGTTGGGCATTTCCAGCCGTCTTGCAGAGACGTGTCTTGCGCTGCTCCCCAAGGAAAACGCAGCTGCCGTGCAGCGTCCGACGAGCCCTGTATCGGGTCGATTTCCATCCAAAGGCCACAACCGGCACTACTCCTCCGTGAAGAGCCCACCGACGTCTCCTGTGCTCAAGCCTGCCAAGTTCAGCGCGTCGTCCGAGGCTGACGAGCTGGATCCGGATACAGTGTATTTGGAGGAGCGCTACGGACGTAATCTGCCTCTGGAGGCGGCCTCGTTCGCGAAGCGTGTGCTGCGGTCAAGAGTTGCGGGTGTTTTGCTCAGGGACGATTCCGCTCACACCCACGAGCAGAAGGAGCTGGAGGTTGGTCCTAGTGTGCGTGGAATCAGTACAGTGGCGGCGGACGATGTGTACCTGTGCCCCACCGGTATGTCTGCGATTTGGACTGCACACGCTGCTGCACGGGCTACGAGACCTCTAGCGAAGAGCGTCTGCTTCGGGTATGCATAATCTTGTCTAGAAATTCATATAATTCACGCGTATATATCTAGGTTTCCATACACTGACACTCTCAAAATTCTCGAAAAGTGGGGCCCAGGGTGCTACTTCCTCGGCTTTGGCGTGGACAGTGACATCGATGAGCTTGAGAAGATTCTGGAGACTGAAGCTGCTCGCGACTCGACGAAACCACCCATCCTCGCGTTGTTCACCGAGTTCCCGTCCAACCCCCTGCTGCGCTCGGCCAACCTCCCGCGCATTCGCACTTTAGCGGACAAGTACGACTTCCTCATTGTCATCGATGAGACGATTGGGAACTTTGTGAATGTGGAGGTGCTGCCGTATGCGGACATCCTAGTCAGCAGCTTGACCAAGGTGTTCAGTGGTGCTTCGAACGTTATGGGCGGGAGGTGAGTATCTCGTTGATTGCAACAGTCCACTATTGATTTATTTCTTCAGCCTCATCCTCAACCCCCAAGGACGACACTACCCCGAACTCAAGAAGCACTTCAACGAGAACTTTGAAGACGTCTACTTCGATGAAGACGCGATCTTCATGGAACGCAACTCGCGCGATTTCAAGCGTCGCATTCGCGTGATTGACACTAATGCCGAAGCTGTATGCGACTTCCTCCGCGCACACTCCCTCGCAGGCGGCGCCTCGTCCCCTGCGATCAAAGAGGTCTTCTACCCCAAATACACCACACGCCAGAACTACGATATTTGCCGCATCAAGAGCGCAGACGGCGGTGAGGCAGGCGGGTTTGGAGGGCTGTTCTCACTCACGTTCACATCGCTTGCGGCTTCGCATGCGTTCTTTGATGCGCTGCCATGCTACAAGGGTCCCAGCTTGGGTACGAACTTTACTCTCGCTTGTCCGTTTACGATTCTGGCACATTTTGGTGAGCTGGATTGGGCGGCAAAGTATGGTGTCGAGGAAGGCCTTGTCCGTATCAGTGTGGGCATGGAGGACTCGAGGATTTTGCTTCGCTCTTTCGAGATTGCGTTGAAAGCGGCTGAGGCTGCACTCATATCTGCGTAAACAGCTGGCTACCCATAGATGCCTGGTTTTATTCTTTGCACATTTTCTTCTCTTACATACTGATCGTCTTCGTCATTGTCAATTCGCTCTGATATACACCATCCTCCAACAGGACTTTTACGCATATAAATGTATCTATACCTTGTATCCAACTACAACACACTCACGCTATGTAAATTTATATCTGATTTCCAACCATGCCACTTATAAGGCATCTTGTGAACCCTCTTGTTCGTATCAAAGCCAGTAATATAGTCAGGAGAAAGAAGTACACTTGTTTAAGTATGTGGGATGAGTTGACCTCAAATGGACGAACTCGGTGACAAATAGACCAAACAAGTGATGTAGTGATTCTAAGTCCTGAAAGTCATTCATTACGCACATGCATTACACTCTGTGACTTCCTCCCTCTCCGCAAATTCTTTGAAAATACGACACGACAAGAAAGCAGGATTAACGCTTCTGATAATCCGACTTATCAATAGTAGAAACCAGCCCAAACCGCCTGACGCCTGAGACTCAAATAACGGACAATGTCGAATGCTTCCAATCCTCCAGGTGGTCCGAGACTTCCTACCCAACTTCCACGACGGAAGCCGTCGTCGCGTCTCGCGTCTCTAGGCGTTCCGAAGAAAGGCCATGATAGCGCAGCCTTATCCATGTCGCGGCGGGCGTCAGTAGCGGGATTGACGTCGGCCAAGTCCCAACGCACGTCAAAGACAACGCACAAACTCGTGGAGCTACCGTCAGGGCCGCAGACACGGCCTCTACTCGCAGAGAGTGAGGAAGATCTGACTCTGGGGCATGAGATCGATGGTGGGGTGCGGGAGTACAAGAGCCAGGCGGAGCGGATGAGCAAGGACCAACGAAAGCAGGCTGGTTTCAAGAGGTTGACGGCGTACTGTGTCGCTGAATCGTTCAAGATGAAGTTGCTATCGTCATTTCTCAAGAGGGAACATAATGTATCGCCCAGAGCTTTTGACGAAGCACTTTATGTGGTGAGTAGCATGGGCTGGAGGTATATTCACGACCTAACACCTCGAAGATGTACCATCTTCCTTTACTACCAGGGTACGGCCCAAACGCGAACGTGCGTTCTTCAGCGCCGTCGAAAATGAAGACAGGAAGGTCATTCTTGGCACATCTTTCAGAGGCTGAAGAAAACGGATACCAAGGAACATATTTCACCACCCCCGCGCATCATCCAGACACCCTCGGCGGCTATATATCATCTAGTTCGCCAGTCGACACGCGCAAAGTAGATGTACCAGTTTACACATCGAACGTTGACCCCGCTACTCCCCTCCTCCCATCACACACCGAAACCGACAACGAAACCGACCTTGACGTCAGCGGTTTTGCAACAGAGCCCGAACCTGAGCTAGAGACGCCATTCTCAGAGCAGGCTCCCGGCGACAGGACGCAACCACTGGATATTGACCCAGGCGCGGAGACAGATCCTGGATTTTACAGTCGGCGAAAGATTGCGCGGTTTGAAGAGGACGAGACTCCTAAACGGAGCGACGATGACGTCGCTGAAGTGGTCTTTTTCGAGTACGGGGTCGTCGTGTTCTTCGGGCTGTCTGAGGAACAGGAGCACGATATCATTGAAGATATCGACAACGCAGGTATTATGAAACGCAAGATGGAGCAGAGCGACTGGGAGATCGAGGAATGCCATTTCGCGGTGCGTCTGAGTTTACCCCTGGTGGCTTCTCGATATCTAAGTTATATCCAGCACGATTCATTAATTGCGTACCCACGGATTTACAATGATTTCTTCAGTGAGCTTTCTCTTTCTCGATAGCTAACTACCATCAACAACATTTGCCGCAGCCCTCAAATCTCGCTCTCATCTCCTCAAGCTCTCGATCGCCCACGCCCTTGCCCAATCTACTCTTCTTGCACGATACGAAACCAACGCACAGCGCGTGCTCTCCTCACCTCTTACCATGTCCATCCCTAAACAGCTGGCTGCCTCGGGCGCCCTCAAGTTGCGACGACACGAGGCGCTCAAACTCACCGGCCGGCTGTTCAAGCTGCGCCGCGATGTGAACCTGGTGTCCAATGTTCTGGACGTGCCGGAGCTGTTTTGGAGCGAGGCGAGCTTGAAGGAGCTATATGATGCGGTGCGGGAGTATATGGAGATCAAGCCCCGGGTGCAGGTATTGAATGAGAAGTTGGGCGTGGCGAGTGATTTTGTGCGTGTTGTTTTTGTTTGCCTTTCGGATCTCTTTTTGTTGTTGACATGCTGGTTTATGTGTCCAGTTGGACGCTATTCATGACCATCTGAATAGTAACGCCATGGATCGCATTACGTGGATCGTCATCTGGCTCATCGTCGTGGCTTGTGTTGTCGAACTGGTGTGTCTTTTTTTTTATGCGGATGATTTTATCTATAATACTTCTCGAACAGGGCGAAGTCATAGCGCGTCTTGTATTTCACGCAGCGTCGACCGAAAAAATACGCCTCGCAAGCGCACTCATGGCCCCGGTTTCACGGGAAGATACGCTGCGAACGCTAGAGAGGCTGATGGTGGTTCAGTGAGGTTCAGGTGCTTCCAATTAACCTACTTCTTGGCTTTTGTTCCCTGGGACGTTTAATACGCTTGGAATTGGAGACGAAGACGGAGGGAGAGCACGCACTGGTGAGGTTTAAGGTACAATTTACATATATCTTTGTGCCTATGTATCATGACGTTCTTATGTACAAGTACAGGCCATCCGTATCCTTTAGGTTTTTTTTTTTTTTTTTTTTTTTCAATTCGAAGGGTCCGTTACCTGCAACCAGTCAACTATGGCCCCGTAATATCTAGATAATTCTTAGTCAAGGCTCAGATCTTAGAAAAATCTGGTGTTTCCTTACTTTTCTGGTTCTTCGTATTGGGGCAGATGCGAGCTATTTTCGAAGTTGATCCATTTGATGTTGGGAAGATTCGTTAGGAAGGGCGAGTAGGCAATTTCTTGTGCTTGGTCCATTCTTCCAGATAGCAGAAGGGATGGGCATTGAATGCGGTGAAGAAAGTCGACCACGGTCCAATCCTTTAGTATACCTGTCGGGCGGAATTCAGACGCACCCCACCTGCGCATCAGAATTTCTATATTAATTGCTCGAACTAGAAGAATTCAAGCGTCGCTGACATTATGCGATAGATATGCCTATTTTCTTGAGCGTCTGCCATTGACAATAGAAAATCTTGCGGGGGTTTAATGGTGCAGAGATGCTTTTTGCAGAATTGCGCTATGGCAAGCTTATATTCCGACGACTCGAATGCGCCTTCCTCTTCTTGCTTGCGCATCATGTCTGCGTATCCATTGGGAAATTGGTCGCGCAGCTTTTCAAGGCCGGATATGAGAAGAGGTACTGATGCCATGGTGTTGGAGAGGATTAGATGCTTTAGACCAGGAGGTCGGTGTTTGGCTGCATATTCTACGGCGAGCATGCCTATGTCGTGGAGTATGAGCTAGCTCTGTTTCGCGCACGGGGCTACTCAATGCCAGCTTACCGCCCCACGAGTGTCCAAGAAGATCAAAATCATCCACTATTTCGAGCCATTGCAACAGGCTCTCGAGTTGAGCGATGAACAGCTCGATCGTCCAGAAATCTGGAGGCGCATGCGTACAATGGGATGATTCGCCGCTTCCAATCTGATCATAGAGGACAACAGGTCTCCTGTCATAGATGCCAGAGACATTGGAGAGATATCAGATTCACTGAGGCGTGAAGAAATGCATACGGCGCACCCAGCTCGTTCGTGGATAACTTTGGTTGATCTGTCCAGAAGTTGAGATGTACTTGAGCCCGAGGATTGAATGTCCTTGCGAGCAGAAAATATACGACATACCGCATGTAATGATGAGACATTCCAGGACCTCCGTGTAAGGCGACAAGAGAACGGTGGCGACTATGCTTCAGATCCCCAAATACTGTGTACCAGGTGTGATATCTCTCGGACCCAAATGTGAATGGCGCCGTTCCCGAGTATGTTGACATCTTGAAGTATGTATCTAACAGCCTGCTAATGTACTTATTAGTCCGCAGCTTGACGATGGAAGTTATGAATCAGATATAGAGAAGGTTCCAATCAAGGCGTACTCGAGTATGATCTGCATGATGTCAGTGGCCCAAAAGTCGTCAAAAAAGGCAATCGTCTTTCACCACATCATATTTCAACAAAAAAAAGTTTCGAGTCAAAGCTACAAGTATGTATCGGGGGGGTTTTTTTTTTTGTCATAGACAAAGTACTGCCTTGTTTCAATCAGCCGAACTTTGCGTAACCTCCATCAACTTTCAAAGTAGTCCCAGAACAAAATCTGGCGAAATTTCAGACTTAGTATTCGCATTGATAATGAAGAAAGATATTCATACGATGAACCGTCGGAGGCAAGATAAATTATCGCATTCGCGATCTCCTCCGGCTTTCCCATCCGATTCATCAACGTCGCCTGTTCCATCTTCGGTATAGACTCCTTCCCAAAAACGTCGATCAGAGGCGTCATGATAGGCCCTGGGCATACGCTGTTCACTCGGATTCCAAGCGGAGTGAGTTCTTCAGCCGCTGTGAGTGCAAGTCCTCGCACCGCCCACTTGGAAGCGCCGTATGCAGACAAACCGGGAGATCCTGGATTGGGATTTGAGATTGGATAAAAGTTCGCAGAAGGTGAACACGTCGCATACCTTGGAGTCCAAGCTGAGAAGAAACGATGATTATAGATCCACGGGATTTTGGAAGCATTGCCTTTGCACAGTGTTTGAGGCCAAGGAATACTGCGCAATGGTTCAATGATTGGATAGGTGGAAAGCTACTGACGACGTACCCCCACGCGCATTAACACTCATGATTTTATCCCATGCTTCTATCTCCGTATCCAAGATACTCGCAGTGGGGAGACAGATCCCAGCGTTGAGCACGGCAATATCCAGTCTTCCCCATAGTCCCAAAGCTTTCTCTGCGTAAATACATTCTGCTTCTGAGCTGACATCGGCTACTAAGGTCTCGCAGCGCTGCTGGTCTCCAAGGGAGAAAGTCGACAGTGCTTTTTGGAGCATCTCGTGAGACTGGTCGACGAGCAGAAGACCTTCGATGTTTGCTTGGAGGAAGCCTCTTGCTGTTGCCAGGCCTATACCGCCTAGAAGTAGAATCGAGGGCATTATAAAGTGTATCTTCACAAAGAAAAGGGGAATTGACGAAACGCACTGGCTGCGCCCTTCAAGTCCCATTTGAACAGGTTTGCGTTTGAATAGTGCGAGTACTTCAGGAACAGCTTACAGTTATTATTGCTACTTTTTGCTGGAGCTCAAAGGGGGATGCTGGTAGACCTGTTTCCGCCATGTGGGTGGAGTTCAATGACAAGGCTTGTAGGTTTCGTCTCTTGCGTCAAAAGTAATCACTGCTTATCATGATACATGGGAGCTGTAGACAGTCCTCAAATGGGTTCGCGTTCCCGCAACGGTTTTCGTATTCCCAAGCTTTGCACAAACAGATACCGACACTGGAGAAGGTTTGACTCAGGGTACTAATAATAAATTACATGACGCCCTGCGCTGCGGAAAAGTTAGCATAGAAACACGGATTTATGAAAAACGGCACACCTAGGCAAGCTACGAAGACTCAGGAGAAAGGGCAGCATCTCCCTCCTTCTCAGCTGTTTTTTCTTCCAGTCTCTTCAAAAGAACACCCGTGCAGCTCTCGAGAGCCTGAGCTTCCTTCGGTAGAGCATCTGCGCATCCTCCCCATCGGATCTTCAGGTTTTCATCCACGAGATAAACGTAGCCAACTTTGTTATTGGTCATGCCGAGAGGGTCGTGAACGTATTCCATGTTTTGGCTTGATACCAGGTAGGTCGAATGGAGTTCTTTGGGGGTTGTAGAGCGGAGCTTGTTTGAGAACATCCGGACGAGGAAAGATTTGAGTATGTTTTCTTGAAGGTTGATTTGGACGTATTGGAATAGAGGGTTGTCACGGAATCGCGAGTATGTGGGGGAGGCAAATGATGCCGCATGGACCTGGATACAACTGTTAGACGCAAAAATATAGAAAGTATTCGCTACCATACTTGAGATATCTCACTACCCAGCATCGCAATCAAAGATATTCGGCCAAAACACATTGGCGTGGTATCTTTTTGTGTGCCATCTTCTAGGCATTGTCCATTCACGTTAGGAAAGTAGAGAGCTTTCTAGCGAATGAATTAGACTCTATACACAAAGCACGAAGAAGCCACGTACATCTTCACGAATGAGCACATTCGGTGCAATCCATGTTTTGCCTCCATTTCTCCGAGTCATATTCATGTCATGGAAATAGCCCTTTCCAGCCTCTTTAATACTAAATACACACCCTTAGTTTAAAGATGTTAACAACGTTAGATACACGTACAGATGCCTCCGTTGCGCCATCCGCGCCTCCTGGTCAAGCAGGTCCTTCATCCTTTCCGTCCGCGATCTGACTATAGTCGTCGGTCGTTGTCGGACACCCAGCGGGCGTTCGAGGGGTCCCAAAGTCGTGCGTTTGTCCGCTGAATTCGACTCTGGAGAAGGCTCTTGCTTCTTCTCAGCGCCTGTCGCCTTTTGAGGTTCGGCAGCTTGAAGTCTGGAGCTTGAAGCGTGAATCGTACGTGTCAGGTAGGCATTCCGCGTATGTTGGTTCGTAAGGGCTCGGCGTATCGAGCCTTGGAATAAAGACATGGGTATCAGACCAAAGTTGGCGGAAATTGTTGGATTTTGGCGGAGAGCAGTGCGTGCAGTGCGTACGGAGACCGGCGGCTCGGCCGGGAATTTTTGGAAGCGCGACAGTCACGTGCTCCCAAATATAACGCGTCCGCCAAAGAGGTTTCAGTGGCACGCTTGCCTCTTCATTCTTTACCACCATCATCGTCATACCATATCGTTTCGTGAAGTAATATCCCCAATTTTGACATAAATTATGGTGCGATCTGCTTCTTTCTGACGATATGCCATGCTGACCTTCGTGTTGACCGATTCTAGAGCGGCAAAGGTGCGCAGTTCTTCCGAGATGAGAAATCGACGGCGTCTGACCTAGAGCCGCAGGAAAATCAGGAAAATCTTCTGGTGGAAAGATCTCCGCGGAGGGGAAGTCCCAGTCGCGTTCCGCCAAGGCGGGATTGCAGTTCCCCGTTGGTCGTGTGCATCGTCTCTTGAAGAAGGGCAATTACGCGCAGCGCGTTGGTGCTGGTGCCCCTGGTGCGTTTTGTACAAGCCGTGGTATCCATGGTGTACTGAATCATTTCTAGTCTATCTCGCCGCTGTGCTTGAATACCTTGCAGCCGAGATTCTTGAACTCGCGGGAAACGCCGCTCGCGACAATAAGAAGCAGCGTATTGTCCCTCGCCACCTTCAATTGGCCATCCGTAACGACGAGGAGTGAGTATATAAATACGTCAGATAATAACATATATTCATATGTGGCTAGGTTGAATCGTCTTTTGGGGAGTGTTGTCATCTCTCAAGGAGGTGTCGTACCACATATCGCATCCGTATGGTTCTTTTGCACTTTTGGTGAACTTATTCGCTTATCATCTTTTCTTTTACCTCAGGAACTTTTGCCGACAAAGTCCAGGTGAGATTGCCTGATCTATCCAGAGAATATATTTATTTAATCAAATCTTTAGCAAGAAGAAGGAAACCGAGGAGGCGTAAATGTCTTTCTTTTAGTTTTCTACGCTGTGGCAGACTGCTATTTGAATATCCCTGTATCCAACACAACCCAAGATGTATTTAGGTTACCCTCCATGTAAACTATACACATTGTAGACGATACTTGTCACCCGGCCGCTCAATCGAAGTTCTTATTCCATGTATAATGTTACTCTGCTTATCGTTCTGTTGCTTTAAAAATTCCCTCCTGATTCATCGTCCTACTGAATTATGTATGTTCGACGTATGGTGCATTTGAGAAAGTATTTGTGATTGTGCTCTGTCAGTTTGTTCTGTCAGTTTTTGTTTCAGAAGCAGAGCGCTTTCCGCCGCCGGGGTTTGCCGATATTAGGTTCTAATGGCGCTGTCTTTCGCTGAACGGTTGTGACGGTTGACCACGACGACGAGGACGACTAGTCCTACAACACACACTCATTCACCATGCGCTGGACCGCCCCTCCTGAGAGGCGCGAGATAGGCCTCGTCCTACTATGCTTTTTCGCCTACTTTCTCGCATACAACATCGAAGTCACCCTCCAAGTTCTTGGCATAGACGCCGCAGCCACAAAAGCTAAAGGAGCAGTCCTGAGTCGACTGGGAGTGGGCAACACAGTCATCGGCGACGATGGCTTGAGACCTGCTGGATGGAGAGACAAGCTCGAGCTTGACGTGTTCGGCGATTGGGAGTGGTCACAAGGCCATGTCGCGGGCGACGGAACGGAAAGGAGTCAGTCGAAAGGGTCCGGTCGGCATGGGGCTCAATGGATTGCACGGAAGGACGTTCAGGATATCGCGGGTGTACAAGAGCCTTTCGGAGACTCAACGGTCAACGACGGGCTGCAGAACTGGGGCAAGGATCTACCTGAGACGGCCATAGTGGGCCATGCTTCAGGTGCGTCTTGTTCTTCTGTCTCCTGAAAATGATTCACTAATTGTGCATAGGATATACGATTTTCGACAACGTGTATATTTTCAACGGCACTGTTTATCTGATTACAGATAGCGCGGCAGCATGGCCACCTCTGTCGACAATGGTAGCAAGTACGGGGCTGGGTTTCAAGGAGTGGCAGGTGGTATCTATCGAGCAAGGTCGCAAGATTATGGGAGAATATGGTGCAACGTATGTTCTGTGGCCCTTATACATACCTTTATTAGAAGCTTAACCTTTGCAACAGAATACGCGGCGTTTCGTGGCTGGCGGCCGACGAGCAGCCACGTACGTCCACTTTTATCATCTAGTGGCTGGTGACTGACCTAACGTCAAAATTTAGACAACTCAACACTATTCGGACTATGGAAGACTTATGCGTCGCTGGACACCTTGATAGACGCGTCTGGGAATACTGCGCTACCGCCTCCACGGAGACTCATCTTTCCCCATAGCCTCTCCTTCACCGACGAAGATCCTCCTCACGAGCAGTACTCGACGCGACGCAGCCGCGTCGACACTGGTTTCCATCCATACACTCTCAAAGCCGCCTTCCCTAGCATCACGATGATGTACAGAGAGGATTGGGAGGACTACCACAAAATGGAGGTCCCCTATGTTTTTGAGCGGCTGGTAGTAGCCGACCGCACTGCAGCCGCTCCTGCTCTTGAAAATGGCCAGCCAGTGTATGCACCTAGTATGCTGCTGGGGGCGTCAGCGAACTGGTGGGAGCCTGTGCGGAAGAATATGGCGGAATTTTTTGGGGAATATGATGTGAAGACGAAGGCAAAGAAGGTTATCACCTATCTGCATACTCAAGGCGCCCAAATTCCGAAGCTTGCGGAGGAAGATCACGAAGCATTGGTGAAGGCTTTGCAGAGCTTTGGAAAATCCAAAGGATATGAAGTCAATATCGTGTCTACGGAGACATTTGAAACCGATTGGCCAACTCAGATGACCGCTATAGTCAAGTCTTCGGTGAGTCGCAAAGTTTTACTCCGGTAACTGGATATTGTATTGAGATCGCATCCCGCCCAGGTCGTTGTTGGTGTCCACGGATATCATCTCATCGACGCGTTATTCATGCGTCGGACGTCTCAGTCGACATTGGTGGAACTCTTTCCAAAAGACAAATTCGTCCGTGATCGCGAGCTTGCTGCACATTCGGTCGGTTTACACTACCGCGCACTATGGTCGAACGTGTAAGTCATCAAGGTATTCATAATCTAACATATGACCTTATAAAGAACAATTTGCAGTGCATCTGGCAAAGATCTTCCTCCAGTAGTGCCGCCTCAAGATGACGACCCGGTTTCCATCGATGTAGCCACCGTGATCTCAACCATCCGCGACGCCCTCGCTCTCTCATAGATGGTGGCACCCTATTCTATTTATCGTCACTGCACCCATGACTCACTGGATAACCCCTGCTGCGAGCCTCTTTCTTGATATTTGCTCAGTCGTCGTGGACTGTATATTTATTTTGCTACTGTTGCTTCCCCTAGACTGGACACGTTTTCCATCCTCTCGCATCCCATCCCAGTTCCCCCTACCTCGATCCATTGTTTTCCTGAGCATTATCATTACCCATCATCGTTCACTTTGTTTTTGACGCATCTCCCATAATCATAGCATCCCCCCTTGCCTGGTTCCAGGCAGTGCCTCATGTGTCCAAGATTATCTTTTCCTGTAAAAAGACCATAACACCATGGATACGCAGAGGAACTACATACATACACATTTAGACTAAAAGGACAATAATTCGGTTATAGATATTCATGATTTCTTCATGCCTTACTTCGGTCTTTCGAAGGTTGAAGCCAAGATCAAACTGCTTTGGATCTGCTTAGGTATAGATCTATATGATCTGCGGGATCTAGAAGCACGCGACGGCCCCGCAGTGTGTCTAATTTTAGAACACGCCGGATAAACGCTATTCAGCGGAATAGGCGCCCAGACTAGTATTACGCTTGACTGCATCTTTGGCCGCGATTTGGCTTGGTCGACTAGAGTGGTACTGTCAGTCTTTGAAATATCTTGCCTATGGCATGTGCGAGGACGAAATCTGAGACACTCTGGAAATGCTTATAATTCTGGTGATACTTTTGATCTACCATATTGACATTTTCCTCCGTTCTTCTCTCTCTTTTAAAGCGTTCTTTCTTCATTTTTCGACTTCTCAAGGCAAGATACACAACTCAAGGATTATCTCAATTATCAATCCTTGTCCAGGGCTTAGGGTTAAGGCCACATGCTCGTTTACGACTAATCAATGCACCCATGTCGCCACCGTGTGGCGCAGTTTTTCCCTGACTCCCTGTCAATGAATACATATGTGTCCCCTATTAAAACTGATAACAGTCTCGTCAGTATATAAATGTTGTTATATCTTATCTATGTTGACCGATTGAGGTCTCTATGTCGGTCGCCTGACCGCTGATTCCGTCGAAATCTCAGTCCGTGACAACTCGTTCGGCTTGTCAGCGGGTTCCGGGGTTGAGGGTTACAAACGTGTAGCTTTCGGCCTACGGCCTATATTACTACGTCGTAAATAACATTGTACCGAAGGCTGCCCAATTGCACGGTTGTCGCAAAGAAAACGTTCTCATCGTAGATGGGGAAAGCTTCGGAAAGAATGGTTCTTGCATGAAAGTATACGAGCAGTTCGAGCTTCCGTTCCGACTGAACTTAATCTACTATTGCTGACAGAGTATCGACCTTTTGACATGCTGAGTTGTTCTAAAAATAACACATTTTCACAACATGGAGAAAGGAAGTAAAAGCCCGCTTGTACCGCCAAAGAATATGCTGGTAAGAAATGGTACCTATTTCAATATTAAAAATGTAGAAATATGAGCAAGAAAGTGGAGAGAAATGTCGAATTCGAGGAAAGGCAGCCCTCCAACAGTTCCCGTTTCAAGAAGTTGTGGGAATAACGGGAACGTATGACGAGATGGACAATCATGTCAACGGCCCGCGGCTGGTAAAAATCAAATCTTTTACAAGACGATCATAACGTCAAATTGCGATCGAGCGGTCTCACCATTTGTCATGCATAAGTAGGAGGTGGGGTTGGTGGGGTAACACTGGGCAACTTTTCGTATCCTTTCCTTCGTTTTTCTTCTTGTAGACGGTCTCCGTCTATAATTCTGTGGAACCGTGTCCCCCTCCGACCTTCCGGCGGATTTGGACCGCGCAATGCTCACGACTACACATTCTCTCGCGTCCTCTGTTACCCATGTACAAGATAATGAGAAAATCGAACCAAGATCGACTAGCCATCCTGTCCCGCCTGGGCACGGTGAATCTGCATTGCCCGAGGACAAGGTCGAGGAGGACTATGAAAACTTGGAGGATGATTGGGAGGATGACCCGGAGAACGCTAGGAATTGGCCCAGCAGCAAAAAGTGGCAGGCTGTCTGCGTGGTATGTGTTCGCGTCTCTTTGCCTAATTTCTAGAGTTGATTTCCTTTTTGTGTGTTGCCTTTGGACCAGGTTTCTGCATATACTTTTGTGTCGCCGCTGGCTAGTGCAATGATGGCACCTGGTATCCCAGAAATCGCTGTGAAGTATGGCATTACCAGCCCTACGATAGCAGCGCTTACTCTGTGTATCTTCCTGCTTTCCTTTGCGATCGGGGTGGGTGTCGATTTTTTTTGGCCATTTTTCAGTCTTACATCGCAATTTTTTATTGGATAGCCCTTGATTCTTGCACCTCTCTCTGAGATGTACGGGAGGACATGGGTGCGTTCATATTGACAACCCGTAAGTAGGTCCAATGATGCTGATTTAAATAATTCAGGTTCTTCATATCGCTAATGTCTTCACTCTTGGGTTCAGTTTGGGGTGTGCATTTGCTCCCAGTACAGGAGCTCTTATCGCCTTCCGCTTCCTTTGTGAGTACCATGTATTCAACCAGAGTCTATCAACTCTTATACCATGACGCATTCTAGCTGGATTTTCGGGTAGCGCTCCTATTGCAATTGGTGGTGGTTCCGTTGGTGATTTATTCTCGGAGCGCGATCGCGCGTCGGCCATGGCACTCTACACTTTGGGACCCCTTGTCGGTAAGTAGCAACAATGAGTTCTGATAATATATGCTCTAAAACCGCTTTAATTATAGGTCCTGTCGTCGGTCCTATCGCAGGAGGATTTATTACGCAGGCGGTTGGGATTAAATGGGTTTTCATTGTCATTGCCAGTACGTCTTTATGGTCTTGAACAGACACGCTTTCTACTCGATTTAATGATGCTTTTCAAGTTTCATGTGGCGCAGCTTCCGCTATCGGTATTCCGTTGCTTAGAGAGACATATGCGCCTGTCATTCGCCTTCGCCGTGCCGCAAAATCAGGCGATCCGGAAAAAGTGGCTAAAGCTCATCCTCACCTCCTAAAAGAACATGGCAGCAAGCTTCATGTACTTTACATCAATCTTATACGCCCTATCACCTTGCTCTTCGGTAGTCTGGTCTGCTTTGTGCTCAGTTTATACATGTCATTGTGAGCATGATCTTAGCTAGGCATCGCCGCAGCCAGGACTAAAAGCATTTTTTTTAGCATGTATGGTATCTACTACCTTATGTTCACAACATTCGCAGGTCAGTCATTTCATTTCGCTTCCTTCCTCTTAATTGACGTGTTATTAGGCTTTTTCAGCTCCACCTATGGCTTCAAAGCTGGTGTCGGAGGCCTTGCTTATCTTGGACTGGGAGTCGGATTTTTCGCGGCGACCATCTTTGGCGCCAAGTTCGCTGATCAGATTTACAAACACGTAGGTTGATGCCACAATTCGAGCTGTATAGAACTCTTACCTTCTACACATAGCTTGGCTCCAAAAACGGAGGTGTCACAACTCCCGAAATGCGTATTCCTGCGCTTTTCGTTGGATCGCTCTTTGTGCCAGTGGGTCTCTTTTGGTACGGGTGGTCTGCACAGGCCAAGCTTCATTGGATGATGCCCATTGTTGGCTCTGGAATTTTTGGATTTGGAATGATGACCACTTTGTATGAAAGATCGAGCAATTTTTTTAATCTCTTTAACGATTGAAGCTGAGCATTCCCAAATTGCAGCCTTCCTATTCAACTCTATTTGGTCGATTCGTTCACATACGCTGCCAGTGCGACCGCCGCCGCCGCCGTAAGTGAATGTTACCTTCAAAGAAGTGGATTCTGACGTTTCATTTATTTCTCAGCTTTTCCGTTCTTTGTTCGGATTCGCTTTCCCTCTTTTCGGCCAGCAAATGTTCGATGCTCTCGGCCTTGGTGGAGGCAACTCGGTAAATTATTTTCAATATATTTTCCTGCCATTAGCTGACGTTCACTATAGTTGCTGGCTGGTTTGGCCATTGTTCTCGGCATTCCATTCCCAATCTGGCTCTACTTCAACGGAGAAAAATTACGTGCCGGTAACCCTCTCACGCGAGATTCTACATTACCCAAAAAGCCATCCACATGATGACCGACGACCTTTTATCCGCCTCTTTTTATCATCAATGCTGTTACCGAGAACATATGCTTGCATACATTCCTCGCATCTTCTATTATACCCCGTTTTCCAGGATATTTTTCTGGGAATATCGCCAAACCATTCTTCGCTTTCCTGTTACTATACCAATTTTTAAACGTCTTGCATACCATACTTATTCATCGATTATAACGGAACGGATTTCTCACAATGATTTGCATGCACTGTAGTTCGCGCATCCGAATATACTTTGATAATAGTCTCTTGGAGTGGAAAGGATAGTAAGTTTCTCGGTAACTTAAGGGTGCAATGGTGTTCCAAAATTAGAAATGACCCTGGCTACGCGGCGGTTTCCGTGCTCCGTTCTTCTCCCAACTTGCACCAAATTTTACCTCATCCTTCTCCCAGTGGCTTCATGCAAACTTGCAGGCGATGCTCAAATTCATCAATTAGAGCTCGAGTGAATCATCACAGTCAATATATACACAGCAGGACTCTTCAGTCTTTTCACTCCAGTCGACGCGCTTATTGAACACAAATGGCGAATCCAGTTGGCGAGGCTCGACGCTCTTAATCGAGTACCTTGCGCACTATGCCAAATTCCGGAATTGTGTGTAATCCTTTCTGTCGCCGAGACGGAACATTCTGGTGGCGTATCGCCACACAAACCTTTTTCTACGGTATCGTCGTCGTGGCAAACACTCTTTCGAGGTAAGTCACATCCATTAGGAGGATCTCTTTCTTCTTTTCGATCGTTGTAATAACCCCATTCAAGGAATGACATTGGCTATGAGGATTCCTTTTCATTACTTGCCCGCAGTCCATCCATACAACGCGCAGCCTGTAATGAACTCTAAAGAAAAAATGCTTGGGCTGCGCTTCGATCTTCACCCCGGTCGGTCATTTCGAATTCCCCAAGCCAATTATCTCGTCCAGTATTGGTGCGCGCGTACCTCGTTGCATTGGCGGTTGCACGTTCTCGTCCTGATCGTTGATGCGGCCTCAGCCTTAATGAGCCCTGGCGCAAATTATCTCAACCCGAAGGCATGACATTTGCAGGGGTGACCCCCGCAATTCATGCTCCAAAGGCTGTCAAGTGAATTCGTCCTACAAGTTAAAAGGGCCCTATTCCGCCTCCGAGTGCCCCAGTTCCGCCTCTTACCACCATGACGTTCTTGCAGAGCTTGTCCGAAGACAAGTCTGAGGTCATTATCTATGCCTCGTCTGCCATCCTTGCTCTTGGCGCCTACTTGCTTTATGTTGCTCTCTCAACCTCGGCCAATGGATCGATTAAAAAGTTAGGCGGGTTCCCAGTTCTGACGGCTTGGACGTTCTTTACAAGGCGCTATGATTTCATATGGGATAACTTTTCGAAGAGCTCTGACCCACACTTCAAATTCCAAGTTCTTCAGGCATGTTGTTAGATGCAGTTTCTATGCTTCCGCTGATCATACTTTATGATTAGCATCAAGTGGTTGCACTCCGAGGCGAGGAAGCGCGTCAGACTTTCTTTGACTCGAAGAGTTTGGACTCCCTTGAAGGGTATAAAATCTTGATGGGTGCTGCGA
This sequence comes from Pholiota conissans, assembly GCA_015484465.1. NCBI lineage: Eukaryota > Fungi > Basidiomycota > Agaricomycetes > Agaricales > Strophariaceae > Pholiota > Pholiota conissans. The sequence continues at coordinate 69,571 of MU155167.1, forward strand.
GTACAATTTACCAGAATTGACGAGACTATACTGAATTAAATTCAGGCTCCTTCTTTGGACGATATTCAAGTCGATACTCAAGCTCGGGAGGGCGTTTCTTGGTTTAATAAGCAACTCGCAACGCTATTTACCAACAAACAGAGGTTAACCGACTGTCAGTCAATTTTTTTGGCGAGGCTCTTTCGGATCATACTTTAATGTCTGACTGCGTCCCGATTTTCAGCTCTTCCCATGCTTTTCGATGACATCAATCGCAGGATGGAACTCTGGGGGAAGGAAGGAAGGATAGATCCATTCAAGAGCATTTACGATGTATGTGATCACAGACTTACCTAACTTGCAAGTTACTAATGTACAATTCGCCTCCGTCTTCAGCTGGTTTTCCAAATGACGACTCGAATAGCCTCATGCGATGAACTTTCCAAAGATCTCGAAGCCGTCCAGGAGATCCAGGACTTGTACTGGACTCTCGAAAAGAGCGCCACGCCCACCGCACTTTTACTTCCATGGTTCCCGTCGAGGGCAAAGAAGAACAAGGAAAATGCGACAAGGGAGCTCTTTACAAAGCTGTATGGCTTCGTTGAGTTAAGAAGGGCAGCAAAGGTGCCAACGTCAGATACCATTGATATCATGATTGGACAAGGTCTTTCAACTCCGGAGATCGTGCAGGTGTGTAGACGTGTTTAATTTCGCGTGAATTGGTTTGTTGAATTTGGGTTTAGTTCATCCTTAGCGTCGTTTTTGCTGGAGTGCTTAACACTGGAATTAACTGTGAGTTCTATATGTTCTCTGTCATTTGACACCCCTGATACGAGTTTGAAAACAGCGTGCTGGGCATTGGTTTTTCTGGCTACTCAACCTGAGTGGAAAGAAAAAGTCAAGGCTGAGGTCGATGCCATGATTGAGAAGCACACCAATACCACGTCCCACGAACCCCTGCACAAACGACTTTCTGCAGTCCCAGTCTCGGTCTGGGAGGATGAAATGCCAGACATAGAGCTCGTCATCCGAGAAACTCTTCGCCTTGCCTTTACCGGAACAGCACTGCGTCGCAATCTTACTGACGAAATCACGGTCTCGCGTGGTGTCATTAAGCCTGGAGAATTCCTTGCTTATTCCATAGCTGATGCTCACAGCAACCCCGACATCTACTCGCGGCCCAATGATTTCGACCCAGACCGATTTACTGCGGGACGAGAGGAAGATAAGAAATCTACGTTCGCTTTCCTGGGTTGGGGAGCTGGTATGATTCTATGCTGATACATGCTGCGACGTGTCTGACTTGCGTTTATAGGTCGTCATCCTTGTACCGGAATGAAAATGGCAAAATTGGAGATCAAGGTTATCGTGGCCATGATGCTTGCGGGATACGAGTTTACCGCCGTCGACAAAACCGGAAGACCACCGAAGACACTTCCTCAACCCGACAGGAACGACATTCATCAGGTATGTACACCCTGCTCGCATTCTTGATAAATACTTGGCACTAACTATTGACATTTAATCAGGCGAGGCCCATTGGAGAGCATGTCTACCTGCAGTTCAAAAGAATTGTTGAGTAACTTGATGTCCAATCCGCATTTATTCTTACATTCTTTGGTCAATAACGTTGCGTATAATGCTACTCTTTACTTATTTTAATATACTCTACACATTCTTTGCATTTGAACATCTGCAGCTGACTCAACGTCCTTCATTTCTTATGTCGCCAGGATTTTCTGGGCAATTCTTAAACGTGCGGTATGATTGGATATCCTTTTTTCTTGGCCCTGGCGCATTATGATGGTTCCAGCATGGCAGGAACGTGGCCACCTCGCGCTCTCAAGTTCACTGTTAGATGAAGATGTTTTTAACAGAATGCTGTCCTTTTTCTCTGAAACTTGAGGACCATCTTGAAGCCTGCTTGAAATTGACATTATCGTCGTATTATCGCCAACACATCCGTCCAGTGGCCACAATACACAGCACATGATGAACAATTGATGGACGTGTTCTGTCTACGGAATTTCCTAACTGAGCTATCAATTGATTTGCAATGCGCGAAGCTAATGGTTCGAAGCCCTGAGCTGTGCGCTGGTGCGACACCTCGCTTCCTGACCACGACCCCCACGATTCTATTCCGCGCAGTTTTACACGATTTTAACGACTATACGAACTATATCCTTCAGCGATACCTGAATTACTACACATTTTCTACGCTGGACGACTCCTATCACTGACTCTTCAAAACGAACCCGGATTCCCCTCTTCATGAAACCTTCTCTTTCGGGTTATGTTCCTACTGCTGAATATGAAAACGGTACACCTCTACCTTCTTCTGGTCGCCACTCTCCCGAACCAGATCGACGGACGACTATTTTGAATTTGGTGGAGATGTTGCTGAAGGATAACGAAAGCACGGAATATAGTGAGCGGACTCCGGGATTCCGTCACAGCTTCGTCCTCCGCTCACTGTACGATCGCATAGGAAATTTGCAGATACCATCTTTTGAGGACGACAGGGACGTTCGTGAGTACTTATTCTTTCCAACCGCGATAATCCGACAGACTGTACTGACCAACGTCATAGCCACGGTTGACGAGCATCTACAAGCGGTGGGAGCGGAAGGTTTTAATATACTGCAGAGGTAAGCCGACATCCGGTTATTGCTTCAATTGAGGTTTCAATTAGTGCAGGAGGATCAACAGCTTGGACAAAGAGGTCAGCGCAGCTTCCGTTTCTGCCATCAGAGCTCTGTTTACTGACTGCGACTCAGCTACGAAACTTCGCGAATGCTGCCCGCCAACTCGGCAGTTCTGTTGCAATCCTTTCGTCCGCATTCCATCTACGAGAGCGACTGGCTCAGCTTCTCTTTCTCTACCACGAAAATGCTGCAGATCTTTTCCCACGGAAAGTTCAACATATCGTTCGGGAAACGGTGCCCGACTCTCCAACGTCGAACAAGCGGAAAAGGGGATTCAGAAGGGTCAAAGGAAAAGCACAGCTACATGTTCCAAGACCCCAAGTAGCGGAGAATATCGATCCTGAATCATTTCCAGAGCAGCTGGAATTCTTGGCGAAGGAGGTGACAACTTTTCTCCGATGCTTGAACGAGTTTCCGGAGTTTACCGACGAGGCCGTCAACGCGTCCATCTTGTCTTTTGAAGGCGACCTTAAAGTAAGGCATGTATCATCTCAGACCGAATGCAATACTAATATCTTTCTTGAAGTATTGGTCGTCATGTCTGAAGGAATATGCAGGCAAGCTGCATTATCATAATCCTCAATGCCACGTCAAAAAAATTGATGTCCTCCACGTCATTTTCTCCAGGTCAATTCCGTTATCCATCTGTCCAGCGATACATCCACGAACTTTCATCCGAAATGGGGCATCATCTCGATGACCTAACATCATCCCTATCCATGTTCATCGAAGTTGGTGCGTTTCTGCTCGCAAAATCCACTGAATGCTAATGAGATGCCAATACAAATCATTTACAAGGTGTACCCACTATTCGATTCGCGCAAAAGCACGGAGCGGACAATCTTCTCAACTTGTCGACCGTCGCCACCTTCTTCTCAGCCGTTACAGCAACGACATTGCAGTTCTCTTACCAGTTAGAACGCGCCAAAATATCAGATTCTGTCAATTGTTTCTGGTTCGCCTCCATGGTTTTCAGCATTGCTGCTGCCGTCAACAGTCTTCTTGGACTTACCTGGAAGCAGGCTATGTAGTGCGTCTATACTTCTTTGATTTGTGGCCTTTATGATTCTGATTCTTGACTAAAATGAAGCCGTTCTCCGGGACACCGTGTGCCCTGGTGGGTTTTGATCTGGATCAAACGCTCTCCCTTAGTTTTCCTCGTTTTATCTGTTGCATGTTTTTCTATCGGACTTTGTTGTTTTGCATATGCTTCGCATCAGGTGCGTCTATTCTATTCTTTTCCACAAATATGTCGTTCTGACGGGTTTCACAAGGCGCATGTCACTTCGACTGTAACAACTGTACTTACTGCTTTCACTTCTTTCGGCCTCGCTGCCGTATCCGCCTGGTTTGCCTCAGAGCGCTGGGCGTTTTCTCGTCACAAAGGCCAGAAATGGCTAAGTGATATTTTATTCGACGCCAACGAAAGATTCCTTGTGCTTCCTGGGGTCACTTGGATGATACGAGGCCTTCAAGTCTTACGTAGACACTTCCGCAAGCTTCACAAAGCTATCCTGCGTCTTTGTTCACGATTTTCCGGTCTCAAATGTCAGCTAAACTCAATGGAATTTGAAGACGATCTCGAAGCAAGCAGATTACCCACCAGTGTTCCCGGGAGTCCATATGTCGAAGAGCCAAAAGAATGCATGACCCCTAAGAAACGTCGTGCATCGGACGCTACTAGTACTGCCATCACCAGTGAACTTTCCCTCGGATTTCCTACAACTTCCTTCAGCGCCCCTACTCCCGTCAACTCACCAGTCGACGCCGAAACGCCGATCCCAGCTTCTCCAGCTGTCAGCGCCAGCACGCCTTCCGTCGGCAAGCAGCTCTGGAAAAACGCCGTGCGCAATGTGAAAATGCGAAATGCAATTAGCACCCCGAATTCTACCTCCGGCGGCAGTGTAGCGACGGTGATTAACAGACCGCGCGCCGAGCCCGTACGCCAGAGGACGTTATCGTCGAGCATGGGGATTACGGACAGGAAGAATGGAGAGGCGATGGTCCCTTTCACACGCTCGAGGGTTTCGGCGCTTGTGCCGAAGCTGGTTGAGCTGGAGGCGACGCACGATTTGGCAGCACATACAGCGCTGGTGAGGCATATGCAGTTTTCTCCGGATGGCAAATTTTTAGCTACATCAAGGTACGGTCTTCTGTTTTGACATAGCGAGATTTTTAGTTGATTATTTTGGCGTTTTTTTTTAGTTGGGATAAGACAGCTGTCATCTTCAAAGTTGGAGTACGTCCATTTTATTGATACGATTTCACAAACATTGATTCTCCTTTTGCTAAATGACAGCATCCATTCATTCCTCACCGAACACTGGCACACGCGCAGGGTTTTGTCGGACAAGTTGCTTGGTGAGAATATTCCTTGTAAATATTATGTCAATACCTCTGACTTGATAAGGTCTCCGAATGGCAAAATTCTTCTTACGAAGATGGCAAGAGGAGTCAAAGTCTGGACGGCAGAAGTCAGTTGCATGATTGAATCATCCTAGCTTATCACTCATCCTTTTTTCTCGAACTCTAGGAAGGAGTTTGTAGAAAGACCATCAACCGAAATACTTCTATTGAAGCCATTACTTGGTGTCCGACAGGCGACGGTAAAGTTCTTCCAAAATCCCGATACGTTCTTCTGATTTTCTAATGCTAAAACTTCAGCATTCCTGTCGATTGAAGATTCTATCGTTACAAAACTGGTACGTCTTTCTTTATTGTAGAGTGCCCTATACGACAGCGCTGACTTTGTTTCAGGATTTGACTGGCAAAGTAAGACTGTCTTCTCAAATTCGACTTTCCATAGCGGCATCTTACTCTGCGACGCCTGATGTTAGGTTCTCGATCAGTACGACTTTGGAAACATGAAGCTTCATGACGTTGCTATCACCCCAGATTCGCAACGCTTGTTGGGTGTAGGCCCTCTATTGCGCTCTCCTAATAATTTACAGCCCAGTAAATCTAGAGTGGAGAAACGGCTTGTGGGTGAGAATGAAGAAACATTCTCTTCGCTAAGCGTGACTAACTTCTTATCCTTAGTACTTAACATGGACTCCAAACAAATTGAGAAGTACCTATCTTTGACTTTACCTCATGGTATACTAAGATCGACTTATCGAATCTCTACAGCTTGACCCCAGTGCTTGAGGATGTTAGAGACATTACAATTGCTCAAACCTCCCGGAGTGGCTTAGTCGCCCTAATTAGCTATGAACATAAGGCATGTCTCCATTTTCTCTTTCCCTCTCCTAATTTAATGGTGCATCTAATAGGCTCCTCCGCAACTATGGAAACTGGAATTAATAAAAGATAAAGAAACAAATGCAGTCATTTCGTCAAGGCTGTCACTACGGTGGGCAAACTGCTGTTTATCTATTTTCTTCTGTCGTTGACATTTAGCTTTAGGCACACGTACATGCCAAAGATACTCGCCGATTTTGCAGGGCCGAGCTACTTTGGAGGCCAAAATAATGAACTTGTTCTTTGTGCTGGCAAGGGTCAGTCGCCATCGCTCTAAGTTGATCTTTTTTGCTGACAATTCCGGTAGCTGGCGATATACACATTTGGGACCAAGAATCGGGCGCACTGCTACACTTCATCCGCGCTCAAGCGCATGGAGGTGATATGACATGTATCGCCTGGAATCACGCCGCCAAAGAACCTTTCATGTTCGCTACTGGAAGTCACGACGGCGCCGTACGAGTCTGGACACGACACCCCAGCAACAACGCCTCAGATGCATCAGAGATGGTTCCGAGAAACATAACTGAATTTCCCCAGAGGTCCCATTCGCCCTACCAGATGGGATCAAATATGTCTGGTAGCTCGCTCTCGCTCGAAGACTATCAGTCGGGCCATACACGCTTCACGTCTTCTGACAACCGCTCCATGACGTGGGGGAGTCAGCCGCTGCTACCTATGTATGAGCGAGAGTTGACATGATTTCATGGCTTCCATCAAAACGGACTCTGACCTCCCTGGGCTATGTGCTTGATGTATTCTTATGCTTTTAACGAGTATCTATTTCTTACCAATGTGACAATGCTTTGGAGTTTGCAAGTGCTCGACGTCCTTTCGCGTTGATAGAATTCTATCGCACGAATCATCGCAAAATTGGGTACTTGAGATCCAGACTTTACAGAAGATATAACATGTCGTATTTAATGACTTTTAGGCATGCATTTTCTTTGGTTTATTTGGAATCTTCAAATAAATTTATAGCATACTTCTCCGAAGTTCGAAAGGAGATGGACGCGGCAGAGATAGAAAAACTTCCCACGCTTAGACCATTTATTTTAACAGAGCTACTGAACATTGAACTTGTACAGTGTACCACTATGTCAAACTTGTCAATCGTGACGACGCCAACCTTCTCACTCCTGGCGATGTGGAATCTTCCTTCTGACTATCAATGGGGAGATGTGGTCCGATGGGTTCAAACAGTGCTTTCTTGGGTAGGATTGACCCATCAACTGCAACGTATTGTGCGCACCAACGAGGACGGAACACCAGTCTTTTGGCTCAAGTTCAAGAAAAAAGACGCCGCTGTGATGTTTCGCGGAGTGGTTTCCGAACGCCGCATCTCAAAAGAAGGGCCCCTTATACATTGTTTCTTCGTCCTACCTAGTGACTTTGCGGGCGCAAACGGCCGTTCATCCGACTGTTGGACTCCCCATCGCGGCCTTTCGCATGGCCGCCCTCTCGATTCACCATATTCCGACCGCTTTTGTCGCCTATCCATTACATCTCCTGAACTGCGGGATCGCCTATCTCTGGGTCCTCTACCATTCAATTACGTCAGACCCACGCGAGGTCATTGTCGTAGGGTGAACCAACGAAGACAGTGATCCTTCGAAAAAACAATTGATTCGACAGGTAGCGTATCTGTATAGCATCCTTTACACACTGTACCCCTAACAGATCTTTCTTTCAAAGTTCGGATATAGCAAATTCTGTCAGAACATATGGTGTCAGTGTGCGGAGTAATAAGTTCAGTTCAGATTGTGCAATGCAATAATTTCGCGAATACTTCATAGAACTGGTTTCATTGCACCCACGAAAACATGCTTGACAACTTTGATCCTACGGAGCGTCCACGATGAGTCTTAAACACAAAATTCTATTTCAATAGGTACTTAAAAATTGGCAACGGGACATATAGATCGGATATTGAAACATGACTAACACAAACAATCAATTCAGTCAACAATTCTCTTGAATTGCATATAGACCGGTTCTCCGATTGGCCTCGCCTGAAAATCAAAAGCGAAAATTGGGATTAGAAACTGAAACGGAACAGGAAAAAAATGGGTCGTACCTGGTGAATATCATTTCTATCTGGTTGTGGAATTTCTTTGGGAGCCTTCCCAGCCTTGTCAACAATGTCGAAATCATACCCGGCAAGCATCATAGCCAAGATTAGCTTAATTTCCAACTTCGCGACTTTCATGCCTGTGCATGGATGACGGCCTACAAACCCAGAAATCAGTTCAAACATATCACATGCACACTTCAAACAGACACACCAGCTCCCCAACCTAAGAAAGCAAATGTTGCTTTCTTATCCTCTTCGCGTCCCGGGCTGAATCGATCAGGATCAAATTCATCAGGCTGCCTGTAGATATTGGGGTTTCGATGGGCGTCAGCGACAGAGTACGCCACAAAGTCTCCGGGTTTAATAACACCCTTCGACACAGTGAGGTCTTCAAGAATGTTGCGGCGTAATGCTGCAGTCGACATCACGAGGCGGAGGGTTTCGCGGATGATAAGTTCCATGACTGGCATTTCTTCTTCCCAAACCGAGACCGGGACGGCCGAGAGGCGTTTGTGCAGGGGGTCGCCGGAGGTGGTGTTGGTGTGCTTCTCGATCATGGCGTCGACTTCTGCTTTAGCCTTGACCTTCCATTCGGGGTGAGAAGACATGAAAACCAGCGCCCAGCATGCTAAGAAATGGTAAATGAAAGTGTGACTTCTCGTGCGGGAATCGACATACAGTTAATTCCCGTGTTTATTACTCCAGCAAAAACGACGCTTAGAATAAACTTATAAAGGTCTCAATCGGTTTGTCACGGAAAAACCGAAGCATCTGCGCACCTGAACTATCTCGGGCGTCGACTGTCCTTGGCCAATTAATATGTCGATGGCATCTGAACTAGGAACCTTGGCCTCCCGTCTCATATCGACGAAGCCCTTCAACTTCATGAAGAGTTCTTTAGTTGCGATTTCCTTGTTCTTTTTGGCGCGGGATGGGAACCAGGGTAGGAGAAGGGCTGTAGGCGTGGCGCTTTTCTCGAGCATCCAGTATAGCTTCTGAATTTCCGAAATGGCGTCAAGGTCCTTGGATAGCTCGTCGCATGATGCCATCCGTGTGGTCATCTGGAACACAAGCTGTGCAGTTATTGGTGTTATAAATGATTCCATCGGGCAATATAGATGAATTTACGTCGTAGATATCCTTGAATGGATCCATTCGTCCCTCTTTCCCCCACATAACCATCCGGCGATTAACATCGTCGAAAAGTAATGGCAGCGCTGGGAAACGAAACATATTAAGAACCAGTCATGAATCGAATAGCCAACCTTACTATCTGACAGCCTCCGTTTGTTGGTAAACAAGATAGCGAGCTGTTTATTGAAAAACGAAACACCCTCATTTGCAAACTTTGTCTTCACGTCAATGTCATCCAAAGAAGGCGACTGAGTGAATTAAATGTAGGGTATAGTGAGGAGGTGTCAATCAAGGATCTAGTACCGACTCACAGCTCCCATTAGAATTTTATACCCTTCTGTGAAGTCCAAGCTTTTCGTATCGAAGAAAACTTGGCGCGCTTCTTCACCCCGCAGTGCGACTACTTGGTGCTAATCACCACTCCATATCAGCAGTAAGAGGCTGACGACGAGTAGATATGACATACCTGGAGGACTTGGAATCTAAAATGCGGATCGGCACTCTTCGCGAAGTTGGACCATAAGAAATCGTATCGCTTGGTGAAGAAAGACCATGCTGTCAGAACGGGGAAGCCACCTAGTTTTCTGATCGATCCCTTGGTGGAGGGGGAGAATGCAGCGTATACAAGGTAGGCGCCGAAGGCAAGCAGAGCAGATGAAGTGTAGGCTAAAATCCCGAGCTTGTCTGGAGAGAGGGTCTCTATTAACAACATGGCTGGGCAAGTTGGAGGTAGTGAGACACATAGGCGACTAATACCTGTCTATATATGCGAAATCTCTCTGTCCTCCGTGGGACAATGTGATAGTTCTTTATGGTTCTTTGGAATTGAGCGTGTCTTTGAGAAGATGGGTCCATACCGAAGGGCGCCGTCTATAGCATCATCAAGATGAGTAGCACGGGCCGGAGAAGCAACATATTCTTGTCGGAGAGCTCGATTGGGTAACGTTTACTTTGACCACAACAAAGATAAATGTCGGCAAGTGACTTCAAAAACGTCTTGGTTTTTGCTCACCATCTGTGGCCAATATCATCCTAAGATCCTTCATTTATTTTCTAAAGAGGCTCCTTTCTGTCACAGTTAGAATGCAGTTCCACGTAGATTCGGACAATTTGACTTTCGATTCAGCAACTTGTATAAGTTTAGAGGAAGCCACCATGCTTGCGACTCCGATTGTGAGCCTGGCCGATCTGAAGGTGTACTCTAGAATTCTTTAGGATCCAATAATGGGAGAGTAAAACACCGAAGGAGAAGCTTACCCAAGGACCTTTCCAACCCAATACGCTGTCATTCCTTCTCATGGTCGTACAGGGTCGTACCGAATGGACAGTTCCGAATGACACTACCAGTATGAGAAAAAATTCCCTTGTTTGAGCTTTGGGATCATCGATCAGTGGCAGTGCCAATAATACTGTCACGTTTGTTGTGACGTGTCCTTGTGCACCGTCCCGCCAGCGCACAAGCTTGCTTTCTGCCACAACTCTCTTCCTCCTCCACGGACGCTACTGCGCTTTATCTGCGCTTGGATATTGTGAGTCTAGTCTGTGAAGATTTTCTTGAAGAGCGTTCTAATGGATTGCTGTGGCTATCCTTTCGGACAGTAAACAGCACAAGCGAACCCTTATTACATCGCTTGATTTACCAAAATGGAACAGCAAGCCAAAGCGCCTCCCGAAATAAAGAAGATTGCCCAGTTCCTAAGGGGAGGAGGATCGGGTTTGAAAATTCGCGTCGGTGCTTTGAATGGGAAGCGTTTGGATTACTTCAAAGGTGCGTGCTTACGCATCATGGCGAGATCTGCAAGTATTGACGCTCACAAAACAGGAAAGTCCGCTATTAAGGCTCTTTTGTCACCCGCTTTTGCCAAAGTTAAAGGCGCACCAAAAATTACATCGGAAACGGAGGCGCAACAGACTCTACAATCCGTAAACGCCTATGCGTTCTTCCTACGTGTCCAGCGGGGCGGGCCCACAGGCTCTTCGTCGTCATCACCCAAAGCGCTCCAAATCATCCCAGAACAGATGTTCTCCCCCGATGAATACTATGCTTGGTTCTACGAGGGATCGCAATGGACGACGTACGCTGGAGGGATTTTGATGGTGGCCATTATGCTTGCGGGTGTCATGTTCCCGCTGTGGCCGCCCATCATGCGTCTGGGGGTGTGGTATCTGAGTATGGCAATGCTCGGCCTGATTGGTCTCTTCTTTGGGCTTGCTATCGTCCGTCTTATCTTTTACATCATCACTATCGTCGTGGCTAGCCCTGGAATCTGGATATTCCCTCAACTCTTCGCCGATGTCGGATTTGTGAGTCTCTCGGCTTTCTGTTTGCGTGACATATCATGTTCATTGTAACATCTCTCATAGGTTGAATCATTTATACCTCTGTGGGAATGGGATATTCCCCAAAAGAAGTCCAAGAAGAAGAAAGGTGACAAGAAAGACAAGAAATCGTCCGCCGAGAAGCATAAAGACAACGGAGGCGCTTTTATTGAAGAAATACCAGAGTCGGAAGAGTCGCGCCCGCATAGTCGTAGTGCGCGTATAGAAGAGGTCGAAGATGAAGATGCATGAAGACATTGTGGGTGCGGTCATGTATTATTTTACTCGTGTTATTTCTGGCCTTTCTTCCGCGGCGTGCATTATATATTCTACATTCACATATCTATCATAGCTGTGATCGTCAGACGAAATTTCCGTCGTACAGAATGGCGGTTCCTACATTCCCACTTAATTTATATTCATTTTTGGTCTCATGTTCGTCAAAAGTGCGCGACACAGTTGTGAATCGGTGTGTCCCATAGCTTTCAACTGTTAACTTTTGGTTCAACAGACCGAGTCCAAATCTGTTGAATATGAAAACGGTCGGCCTCCCTAAGACCATTTTAGGGAATTCGGACACTGCAGAAGTTCGAGACTTGTTAAGTACTGTAAGTTGTTTTAAATCCAATCCTGGTCCTTAAAGCGAAAAAGAAAAAAAGTTTTACAGACAACGAATGGAGAAACCGACGACGGGGATCGAACCCGCAGCCTCTGCCTACTTTTCGCTCCCCATTAGCCATCCTGACGAAGGAGTAGTGATAGGAAAGCAACGCACTACCATTGTGCAACGACGGCGTCCTCTGTTCTGTCTCTGCATGTAACATGCTACTCTGGATCCATCATTGTTCACGCTATGTAGCACGAAGACGATACACTGGGGTATACTCTATCTTGGAATGTGGTCCAGGTAGCCTATCAGTCTAAGCCGGCACTGTGCAGATAAGGTTTGAGCAATCGTTCTGGAGGATTTCACAAAGGATATATTAGCGTCGTCGTCGCCGCTATCCCAGAACATCGCGAACATGTGTAGCTCTGGCTGATCTTGTGTTCACTACGGCAGGACACAGCGAATTGAACACTTCGAAAGCTTTGTGAAGATCGACGGTTCAAGAATGAGTGTTCCTAGATGTTTCCTGTGTTTATTGGCGGTCGTACGTGAATCCATTTCAACTCTTGAATATTCGGTCAGAAATACCCATAATGAAACTCCAATTCTGCTTTGATTTACTATGCAATAATAGTACAAAAGAATGTGTCGTACAAACGAAAGAGATAAGTTAAAATGAGCAAGTTTAAAAAACGATTGTGTCAGGGGAATGCTCAAATATGGCCCCGGCGTACGAAAGAAAATGCGAAGGTAATATATAATAATGCTGTTGGTAATTGATATGCTTCATGATATGCTTGGTGATGGATTGATGCTTGAGTTGTACGTAGTGATGCATGGTAATGATGAGTTGGAGTTGCTTGGTAGAGATGCGAGATACAGAAGAAAAAGAGGATGCCAACGAACGTTTGGGTTACAGAAAAAAATAAAATCTATCGCCGGCGTGAATAAGAGCGGGCGCGGCCACCGCTTAAAAGAGAAGCTTGAAAGCTCGGAGTCAGACGCTAATTCACGTCGACGCATGGCCTAAATCTTCCTGGAAGAAACCAATGGCGGGTAGAGCGAAGTTGATGGCGCTGCTCGTGAGGTGTGGCAGGGGGAGCAGCGTCGGCAGCTGCGACTCCGCGTCGGTGCTCGTCATCGTCGTCTTCCTGCTGCTGCTGTTGCTGCTGAAAATGAAATCGTCCACCGCCCGCTTGCTTGCGCCCCACTTCTGCTGCATGCCAGGCAGCCGCGTGAGGCGTCGCAGCAGCGCCTTGACCGCGCGCAGTGGGTGCACGAGGTGGCTCAGTTGAAGTGCGTCCAGCTGGAACCGCCGTAGTTGGTGTAGGCGGTGCAGGCGACGGTGATGGCGCCCGAGGGAAGAGCTTGATTGCGAGGCGGCCGAGCGGCGAGGACTTGCCGTGTACGTGAGCTGTGGCGGGGACGACGGGGGCGGGGACGAAGGTAGGGGTGGGAGGAGCGCAGACGGTTCCGGCGCGGCGCCGTTGTGCAGCGAATGCGGTGGTGAGCCTTGAATCGGAAGGAATGTCGGTCATCGCAGTAGAAACGGAGGAAGAAAGCTGACATTGTTCGAGAGGTAGAGACTCTACCTGGAGAGGACGCGACGCCCATTGAAACGCGTCGGTGGTGTTCGGTTCTGGAGACGGCGTTCTTGAACGCTCAAATTGGTCTTCGCCGGCGAAAGAAGATAAAGAAGAGGAGTCAGAGTAAGTTGAAGGCGAGGACATCTGCGTCGCGGACGAGGGGGTCCACATTGAAGGAGAAATCATCTCTTTGTCCTCACCGACAGCGGTAATCGCCGAGTCCGGCATGACGACTACAGCCTTCGGTGAGGCAGGGCTGTTGACGCTGTTGACGAAGAACATGGAGGAATATGGGTCGTATTCGATGGCGGTGTGCATAATGGAGGTACCAGGAGAGAACGAGGACATGCTCGAGCTGGCGTCGTAGATGCGCGGTCGAGGGATGTTAGTGTTGATCATCAAGCTAGTGCGCAGATCCGGTTTGGCGAGCCTTGCACCGAACGTCTGGTCGAAGCACTCAGGCGTGGTCGGCATCGAGGTCTGGGCAGTGTGTGCGGATGAAGGGGTTTCAGAGCGGTCAAAGAAATCCATATGGTAGTGGTCGTCTTGTTCGTAGTCCGATTCGGAGGAGACAGGCGACTCGAAGTCCCAGGTGGCGTTGCAAGACGAGTGTGTAGTCCAGCGCGCGCCGTACGACGAGTGGCCCGCGAATGAAGGGGCGGCGAAGACAATATCCGAAGACGAGTCTTTGCTCCAGTGTGACTTGGGCACGACATCTTCCTCGGGCATGGGCAGGGGCGATTGCGCGGGGGGAGATTGGGGGCCAACTTCGTCCTCGTTGCTCGAAGACGCAGAGTCGATGTCCATGCTCGACTCCCAGGGGCACCGTGCCATGCTGCCCTCGAAGACGACGCCGTCGGAGTAGAAGCTCGTGATCTCCTCGATGGCGTAGCGGACCTCGCGGATTGAGGCGCGTTCGCGCCAGTCAACTTCGAGCATGCGGACGAGGATTTCGTTGATTTCTGGGGAAATAGGGAGGACGGAGGGTAGGAAGGCCATAGGATCGCGCAGGTAGGCTTGGAAAGTGGGGTCTCCTGGAGTCGCGGACTTCCAGGGGTTGCGACCAGTCGCAAGGTTGAGAAGGATAATTCCCAACGACCAGATGTCGTTGGACATCGGCGAGTAGTGGCCAGTGGGTGCAAATTCACCGCCTTGGCACTCTGCAGAAAAGAGAGAGCGTCAGGTCTGACTTTTATAAAAGAAGTATGTCGCATACCTGGACTCATGTGGTAGACACTACCTGTGCGAAACTCGTCGCTGACCTTGTCAGTGGTGGCAAGGCCAAAATCCGTGATGGCGACCCGAAGACCGTCATCGAAACAGAGAATATTCTCTGGCTTTAGATCTCGGTGGTAAATACCGAGAGAATGGCAGTATTCAACTGCGTCAAGAAGCTGGAGAAAGACGTCTTTGATGAGGCCGTCGTCTCCAAGATAGCGGCAGCTATGCAGGATCTGCGTGAACAGATCGTGGTCCGGTGCGTAGTCCATGACGATATAAGTGTGGTTTCCCTGATCCACGACACGATGGAGCGTCACAACACCTGGGTGGGCAGAGGCGAGTTGGTGCAGCGCGATTTCGCGAATGTGCGTCTGCCGTTGGCGTGCGGTTTGGTGGCCGGATGCGACTAGACACTTGACGGCGTATGATCTTGATGGATAGCGAGGGTCGACCGCGCGGTATACGACGCCGTAGCCGCCGACACCCAGAACTTCAACTAGCTCGAGGGAACCTCCATCTATGAGGGTCCCGACGGGTGGGTGGATGGGCGAGGCGGCTTGAGGAGAGGTCTTCGAAGACATCGGAAAGAAGGCCTAGAAAATAGAGAGGAGGGAAGCGGGAGGGAATCTGTTAGCACCAGTGCGAACGGGGACTTCGAAGTGGAAAAATATGGAATGAAAATGCGGTCATATATAATGGATGGAAATCCAAAACGTGACAGACAGCCCTTTTGCGCGTGTATGACATGAGGTATCAATATCAAAACGTACCGGTACTGACAGACTAGGCTTCCGCGCGTTGATCCGTATCGAGGGATATCCCAAACTTACAAGAGGAGAGGTTCGTGGTAACGTCCGGAGAGCCAGGAGGGGGTGCATTTCCTGTGTGCGTGCGTATTTAGCCCCTCTGGTGCGAGAACGGCGGGGCTGCAGGCGGGGCCAAATTAGGAAACCCTACCTGGCGCACAACAGCCACGAGGCTAAACATGAACCTCTTTGGAAGTTCGGCAGCGAACTTAATGCAGACTCCATTGCATCGATCCCTACGTACGAGACCACAAGGAAGATCGGATGACGATATCCCAAGCGAAAAACGGCAAAGTGTCCCCCATTTTTTACTTCCGAAGGTGGGGAAACATGATAACGAATACCAATCCGCCGACGTCTGCTTGAATGAGGATAGAATTTCGTCTAGCAGCTGGATGATAGCATGAAGGCAAATACATTTGCGGGAACTCCTAAACATGGGTCGGAATGGTTCATTGCGGGGCTGACGAAGCGGGTCGAACTTACCTTGAATGAGCGACAAATGAGCAGTGTGCCGAGCCAATTAGATTTGCTCGACGGAAGATTGAAGTGCTGAATTAAGTGGACTCCGCAAGGCTAGACCAACCTCTTATTCAACGAACAAGAGGGTACGATCCATCGCATTCCTTATCGGGAGAAAGCGATCGAGCTTCCAATGGACAACGCAAACCTTGTCAAAAATACAATATGAGAGAGCACATTTTGAATTGGGCTCTTGGAAAATAAGTCCAACATCTGACAGACAGACGCATATGCAGCGTTTTTTTCGGCGTTTAATATATTCCTAGTTTGACGTTCCGAGCCGGGCTATCTGGTGAACATTGGACATCTTCACAGACGTCGTGCAGCGTCTTTAGCCAATGAGGCTCACCGCACACAATAGAAAAAAATGCATCGATAAGAGTGCATTAACGGCTAGAAATAGAATCGCATCTTCAACACCGTGGATAAAGAATACGATTCCAGCTTCCATTGGGTAACAAGCAGCGAGCAGCGACAAGGTTTTGCATTCAACACAGCATCACATAACGTTATGAAGCCGGTATGTGTGCGATAAATGTCAAGAACCGCGAGGACAATAGGCGAAGATAGGTGAAACCGCATCAGACACGGCGAGCGTTGGGGAGCAAGAGGCGCGCATGTCCAAAAATGATGCCTCGCGACTGTTGTGACACACGTGACAGTACGACGCGTCCTAATTTCGTTTACTCCACACGTGATCCTTTTCCCGTTTAAGTTTTGCGCAGAATTCGTTTTACGGGTCTTTCAAGTTGCACCTTCACCACCACCACCACCACCGCGACTCCTCGTGTGCCCTCGCACCCAGCCCTTCGCGCATCCGATTGACAGCGGCGCCCTTGATCCCTCATACCATCTTAGCCTTTTCGGACGCTACAACATTACATTACATCCTCCTGCCTCGTGTCGATCTATTTCTTTCGTCACACTCCAGAGTCAACATGTCTCTTCGCACCTTTACGGTCTTTCAAGATGCTCCATCAGGAGATGTACCCCAGCCTAAAATCTCGCGTCCCGGAGCTATGGTGACAAGATCCCAACGCCTCGCGTCCAACAACGCTTCGGGTGAAAACGTTGCCACTTCGGAGGATTTGGCAGCCTTCAACAAGGAGAACCTCAACCCTGCCACTGGCGAGTGTGCGGGTCCTTCCAACAGCGGTTTGAAGAAGCGTAAGACGGCCGCTGTGCTCGCCACCAAGATTCAACCTCCGACTGCCACGTCCAGCAAGGCGAAGTTGACATTGAAGGAAAAGGATGAGGCTCAACCGGAACTTGGACCTGAGCAAAAGAAACGTAAGGCATTGGCTCCTTCCTCTACCTTGAAGGCCAAGGCCTCCAAAAAGGACACGAAGGGATCCGGCAAGAAGGCCACCCGACGAGCTGGTTCGAAGAAAATCACCCCCATGCCAAAGCTGAGCGAGGAGGTTGCGGCGGAGGTCGATCGCATCGCTGTGGCCAACGCCAACTCCCGCTGCTATGAATTGACTGTCAAGCCCTTGGCTGATGTCACCCAAGCCTATGACGAGGTCGACGTGTTTGAGAGCTTTACCGCTTGCGCTACTTCTAACGCAGATACCTCTGATCGCAATGTCAAATTCAGCACAGTCAAAGTTCGTCATAGATTCAGATTCTTTTCTCTTATTAAAACGTGCTCACCATCTTTTACATTACTCTTTAGGAATCTTCTGTCGAGCCTGAGATTCGTGATTACTTCAAGCCTACTCAGGCCACCTTCCCAACCACTGGCGGGCGCCTGCTCCGGGCGTTATCTGAGGACGCTCCCACCCCTACGTTCTCGACCCCAGAGCGCAAGAAGATTTATTCGGCCTTCACTTTTTCTTCGCCCACCGCGGCTACCTCCCGTCAAACCAGCACAAAGGCTGCTGAACCCGTCTCTCCTGTCGCCGAGGAGGAGTAAAGCAAAGGCAACATACTCCTCGACGAATGAAGATCAACGGCTCTGCCGTTACCGCGACACATGTTAAACACGCCGTTTGGTACGACCAACGATATACATGGAAACATAATATACCTTTCGGCAATCTCATCTCGAACGTTATCTATTCCTCGTATCCCCGCACACCCATCGATTATTCCTGACGCTCTCCTCGTGCCCATTCAATTTTTAAAGATTGTCTGGCGTGCGAGCATAAAGCCTGCGTAGCTTTCTCAGCGCTCAATCACGATCCTTTATATCCCGCTAACTCTCCGTTCTTCCTCATTTTCTTTTATTTATCATGGCATTACCCATCTTTCCACACCCTTCCATGCTTGCTTGCTTTCTTACTACTCCCAACGCTTTTGGTCGTCATCAATGTTGTCGTTTCCATCTTCGCTACTAGTATCGTCTCATCTCATGCTTTGGGCACTAGTTTCAACACATGCAATCGTTCCATTTCATCTCTCATATAACCCATTTAACTTACCTCATACCGCATCTCTATATTTTTTCCTTTCTCGTACGCATGTCTCTGCATCGTTCATTAAGCGATGTCGTAGGCCTTTGCTACCTTCTCTATCGGTGTACATATCTCTCGTCTTATCTAGGGTTTAGGCAGCCTGCGTCTCTTTGAATATCTCCCTCACTCTCATCCCTCCCTCCATATCATATCCGTATTTCCTTTACCCTCATGCAATAACTATGTGCTAACACTATGCAAATGAATAGCATTGAAGCACGCCTATTTATCGAAGCTTACCCTTTGGGGGACTATCTGTATTTGAATCGTATTGCTTCATCAACGCGTCATCTAATTTCAAGTTTCATGGATGAACGCGACAAGCTTTCACTTGTCTCTTACTGACCTCGTTCTCTTCTAACGCGAGGATCCAGCTCCAGAGCCTGTTGTGCGTGGTCTAATTTACTTATCTGTCAAACATCAGGTCTACTTACCGTTATTTTTGGCAGTGTTAGATCATCGTGGATTGCATGCTTTGATTAGATGTTGCGGGGCGAATGATCAACCCGCAAAGTATAACAGCCTCGAGAGGCTTCTTTTAATTTTTTTTTGGCACCGAGATTAATTTTTGTGGACGCGTTCAAGACGCGTTGGGCGTCTTCAACACTGAAACTTGATGTTGACGCGACGAGGATGATATCACGTGCGTGGTGCGTTTCAATTCCAGCACAGCCAGTTCGCGACGCGCGTTAGCCTTGCTTCCCAACCTTCACTTCGCACTCGACCTCCCTCAATGTGCGTTTCAACTACCTTATGGCTCCGAGAGCCCTGGACTCTGCTTTCTAGGGCGCTGGTTTAGACTCGAGATCGTTCATTTTCGAGAACCTCATACTTTGCAAGAACTTTCAGCGCAGTTTCGGGTCCGACTCCTTGAACCAATGTTCGTATCTCTGCGGGGAATCATCGGAGCGTCGATTGTTGCCATATTATGATATATATTGGAATTTGGTGCGTGCCAGGAACGAATACCTCGAGCATTTATTTTCTGAAGATAAAGTCGATATCACTTCGATTTATTTGCAGGTTTTCTCCGAGGCTTCATCCTCCAAAGTGATATGGACGACTGACTGGTTGTGAATTGTAACTCGATGAGCTTTAAGTTGACCTGAAGGCCACTCTCAAAACGTCTCTCAGAATTTCTATTCCATTCTTATTTTGCTCGCCGAGCAGCTTTCGGCGCCGACTCAGGTCACAGTTTCTCGAATAACCGGTATTCTCTTCCAATCGACGCCGCTGGAATTTATCAGGTTACATGCTCGTCCGAAATTCGTATCGTTGAGAATTGGTGCGCACATGCATATGTACCATCTTCGTTCAGAAAGCTTGATTTTCTAATTCTAAAAATACATTTGCAGGCGTTTTGTGTACCTTTGATAACAAATGACTTCGTCCTATGGTGTCCTACAACTGTTTATAGCCTCTGAACTCAAAGCCACAGTAAAGACCTATCTTCGCACTCGACAGTCTCTTATCACCTGACAGCTCAAATACTAAGAAAATTATGTACCTTTCGATTCTTACCCCTCTGGTGAGCTTATCGCTACTTGCCGAAGTTATCATATCTACAGTAATTGACTCCTTGATAACCACAGATAGCACACTCAACCGCCAGGTCCCTGGCCTTTGATCGACGCTCGTCGGTGTCCTTAGAATGCTAGTGGGGTCGAATTTGAAATTATCGCTCGAACACACGTTAGAGATAATACTTGATAGCGTCTTTGCGCCCTTGTTACCCCAGATAGGCGCCTGGGTAATGGCCTCGGTCAGCCCGAGCTTATCTAGGTTGAAGGGCGCGAATCCGTCGCGGGTGCCCCGCATTCCGGACTATTGGAGGGATGTCATTATATTGGTTGATTGAAGGAGATAAGTGGAGAAGTTAAGAAGTGGAGTGCCATCTTCTCTTCGCTCCAGAGTCTTCCTTCCCATCGTCTCGCTTCCCTCTGCGTTCTGCGCCGCCCTGGTCTTGTGCCCATTCCCGACCACCTATCCCTGCACATCTCCGCGACGCATTCGACGCAGTACCGATGGGTATCATAGAGAAACTCGAGGTGCCTCATGCACCGGGCTTGACGTATAAGGAGATGTTCCTCTCCGTGGGTTGCGTCTTGCTTATAATCGTCGATGGGTACTCATTGATAACCGCGCAGAACGACGACTTGGCCCCCGTCCCAGAGTCCGAGTGGAAGTGGAAATGGACGAACTTCGTTTCCTTGTATGTCAACAATTCCCATCTTAGTCGAAACTTCATGAACTGACTTTCCAACTAGTTGGATTGCGGACTCGTTCAACGTTAACACGTACGTTCGGTTCAAGGAGTCTTCTCGGGTGTTCGCTAAGATGGTATTTCAGATGGATGATCGCTTCTTCGATGGTTCAACTTGGGCTTTCATGGTGGCAGTCTTGGATCTGTGTTTGGATCGGTTACGGTTTCGTCGCCCCCTTCATCGCAATGAACGCAAGACCCGGCGCAATCTTCCACGTCACTTTTCCCGTCGTAGCTCGGACGAGCTTTGGTGTTTACGGCAGCTTGTGGTGCACCTTCAATCGCGGAGCTATGGCCTGGTGCGTAAACCAATTCGAGACTTCGACGAATATAGTGCTTATTTCTCTTACTCAGCGTTTGGTACGGTGTTCAAGCCAGCATTGGAGGCGACTGCGTCAAGGTGATGCTCCGAGCGATGTGGCCAAGTGTCAACAGAATCCGTGGGTGTCTCGTCTCTGCCTTCTCACGAAACGCTCTTCATGCTCCTTCTTTATCATTCAGCGAACCACATGCCCGAGTCCTCCGGAACGAACACCCGCGACTTTATGTGCTTCTTCCTGTTCTGGCTAATCTCGCTTCCAGCTATCTGGTTCCCCATTCATCAGATGTGAGAAGACTGGTTTTTTTTGCCTCGATGCATTCATGACACGCGCTTATACAACACATTAGCCGCCACCTATTCACTTTGAAGTCCATCGTGACGCCGATTGCGGGTCTGACTTTCTTCGTCTGGTGTATTGTCAAAGCCAAAGGTGTTGGCCCTATTATTCATCAACCATCGACGCTGCATGGATCGGACCTCAGCTGGGGTATGGTCGTCAGTCTCATGTCGTGCATTAGCAACATGGCCACTCTCGTTACGTATGTGGCGTTCTTTTTCCGCTTTCTGCGCTTATGTTAAACTGACGTGTTGTGTTTTAAAAACAGTAATGCTCCGGATTTCGCCTCTCGCGCGAATAAACCGAGCGCAGCACTGTGGCCACAGCTATTCGCCGTTCCGTTGTCCTTCTCTATCGTCAGCTTCATCGGCATTATCGTCAGCTCTTCGTCACAGGCTATCTATGGCGAGGCTATTTGGTCACCCATTGACCTGTTAGGAAGGTTCTTGGACGATAGCCCTTCAAGCGCCACAAGGTTTGGGGTATGTCATATTATTCACCCTCCTCGGAACTCCTTTGCTCAAATTTGTTATCGCCCTTGCCCAGGTTTGGTTCATTTCGTTCGCGTTCATTATTGCACAGGTACTTCATTTTATCCTCACACAATCTGTCTGTATTGAGCCGTATTTGTTTTTAGCTTGGAACGAACATCTCTGCAAACTCCATCAGTGCAGGATGTGATCTTACTGCTCTCTTCCCTCGCTTCATTGTGAATATTAGATTTCATTTTTCATCTTCATTCAAGCGAAACTCAGTTCATTTTCTCTTAGAACATTCGCCGCGGAGGGTACATCGCTGCTATCGTTGGAATCTGCATGCTTCCTTGGAACCTCCTCAAAAGTAGCAACAGCTTCACATCCTATCTATCTGCGTATTCTGTCTTCCTCAGCTCTATTGCTGGAGTCATGGTGCGTTTCGGTTTCAACATAAGATGCCATTTTGTCAACGTTTTTCTGATATTTCTATGTTTAGATCACTGAATACTATGTTATTCGTCGCGGGCACTACAACGTCGCTGATCTGTACAAGGCGGAGAAGGGCACCTGGTATTACTACACATATGGTATCAATTTCCGGTACGTTCTATTTATTTTGTCCTCGTGCTCGGCTTAATCGCTCATGAAACGCGCTCTAATAGTGCTTATGCTGCCTACATCGCGGGTATCCTTATTAATGTAGTTGGCTTTGCCGGAGCCAGTGCGTATCCATTATATGTTTTTTTAAGCTACGCACGCCAATGTCTCGTCTCTAGCTGGGAGGACTGTGCCCCTCGCTGCAACACGTGTCTATCAGATGTCTTTCTTCACTGGCTTCGGTGTGGCAGCAATCGTGTACTACGCGCTCAACCGGCTGTTCCCAGTCACTGGCTTCACCACCAAATGGGAAGAAGTCGACGTTTCGAACCTCACCACCTCCAGAGAAGCTGCGGACAGCGTCAGCATCAGCTCCACTTCCAAGGATGTCGCTGTCGAAAAGACTTACGACGCCTAAATCGACCTCTTAATATCTTCATTATTCTTTATGACTACTACTTAGATTAACACGCCTATCTACGATTCAGTGCGATGTTCCACCTGTACTATGTCTCGTCACAAAATTTGTACTTGTACTCTCGTTTTATCATCATTACTCGGAACTAAAACCGGCCGAACGTGCCTGACTATGAATTTTGAAAATAATGCAGACCTGATTCTAAGCTTTTCGATCATTGTTTCTTCAACCTTGATAGTAAAGACTAAATGTCCAGACGCTGTGACACGCGCGGGGGTCGAGACTTCAAAGAGCATTTCTGTCGGCACTAAATGAATTTGTGCAAAAAAATGTTATATGAAATATTGCCTCGAAAATGGTGGCCCATATCTGCACAACAATATCTTCAAAAAATTGATTCGACTTTCTCGGCACACACTATACTCATGCAATTACTTCTTTTGAGCCATTGGACAACAATTGGACGTCATACAGGTCCTAGCGAGGTCCGGGAAATGCTCGACGCCGCCTCCGATACTTAGATGATCCGCGATGTATGTTGAGACATACGATTGCGTCGGGGGAAAGGTATTCAATGCTTCACTCGGTACCGAGCGTCAATTGAGTGAGCAATGCATTGGGTGAGCGGATTTGCTTGGGTTTTGGGCGCAAGGGCCCAAGAGCTGAAGTAACAAACAGCGATGAATGCTAAGGCGCCGAGAACCGCTAACAGATATCTCTGAGATCTCAAAGAGATTTATAACGATCGCATTTTAGCGTGAAGAGCAGCGGTGCTTCTAAGCGCGCAAAAAAGCCGAGCGCTGAGCGCTTATTTTCCAATCAGGCGCTATTGATAATTACGTCATTTTCAATTAGTAAAGATTACTATGATTAACACAAGGAACGCATTCATTGAGCCGAGGTAATTAATGTACATTGGTTTGTATCTCCTGCCTATTCTATGTTAAAAATTGTGGATTAGTGTTTACTTCTGTGCACATTTCTACTTCACATCCGTGACTTGAATATTAATGCTGGGAGCAGCCTCCGCTTCAGCCAAAGCAGCAAGCGTCTCCTGCATCCCCCGAAGCTCAATCGCCTCACGATCCGGTGACTTAGGAACCGCGTCTACTTCTTCGACAGCAACTTTCCGCTTCCCTCTCGTGCTCTCCGCGTAATTCTCATAGAAGTTGTTCGCATCCTTCACGTCCTGCGGGTCGTCCCCGTCTCCTCGCCTCCCGGGTCCGTCCCAGAAATGGAACGCGTGGCTGTGAACGCCGTATGACGCCGGGACGACCTCGAGGAGATCGCCGCGCGCGATTTCGATAGCTGGGATCTCGGAGGCTGGGAGACCGATGAGATATGCAAGCAGGCATCGGATGACAGACGCGTGGCCGATGATCAAAAGATCCTCCTGCTCGCGTTCGAGCTCGATCAACACTGGCTCCAATCGCACTTGAAAAGGAGTTATTGACGATCAGATACCAATGAGAGGCAAGAACATACCACTGAGGTCATGATAGCTTTCTGCTCTGGGAGCGCGATAGGAATAGGGATCCTTGGTGAAGCGATCCCAATCTCCGGGATAATACTTCTTTGCTTGTTCGGGGCTCAGCCCATCCCAAATACCTGGATTAATCTCTAGCATCTGAGGTTTCTCCACGACCTTGATAGTCGAAGGCATAGGTATGTTCTTCTTCGAAGTGGTGCCAGCAGACGCAGTTTCTGTAGGCGAAGCGGTTTCAACATCATGATAGACAGGCGAGGTGTCAGCATCAAAGGTATCAGCAGAAAAAACGGGCTGCTGATTCAACGTCGATAGACTGGAAGTCGAAGTCGCCACGAATGGCCATGCGGTGTGATGTGCCCTCCTGCGCGTGGATGTCCAAATCTAGATTGCAGTAAGCAGACTTGGAGATATGCGGATAATACAGTTGGCCATACCACAAGCTTTCTTCCTTCATGGCTGATACCACGTTGTTCCAGGCTCTTGGCTCGTCTCTCGAGGACAAAATCCTTCAGCTTTTCGGCGTAATCCCATCCAGCGGGAGACAAATCCGAGTCGGCTTTGTAGGAATGTTCGATCAGAGATTGGCCGGACTGTGTCATGTCAGTACGTGAGTCCGTCTGTGCAGGCTGTATGACGAACCCTGGCGAAGTAGATAGTGCGGAATCTATTATGAATGTTCATCAAGAAGAAAACAATCCGTGACTGTACAAAACGTCAGCACACCCGAATAAAAAGACGCGACCAGCAATACATACCTGAAGATATCCTTGGATATTCTGCAGATTCCATTATTAAGAAACGTTCGTGAACAGTGCAATAGTGAGTAGCTTACGTTTAAGATAATCTTCTCTCCGACCTGAAAATGATAGGGACATTGGGGATTTACGGGTTACGATCGATAACACACTTACGTTGATGATCTTAATGTAAGGCCAGGTTCGCTCCTCGAGGGGTTCATAATACTTCTCGTGGCCACGAATACGCGTGTAATAGTCTTCGACGGCCTTATCTGGGTCCCAGCCTTTGTACTGCGGTATACGTGAGCTTCACATTTCCAAATCAGAAATCAGAAGGTGACAGGATAACACACATCCGGGGAAGAGATCTTGACACTGCGAATATTGGTTTCGATGATCTCCTTGTTATCACATAAGGATTCTTCAATGCTGCGTCAGAGATAATCGATCGAATCATAAGCAGAAGGCGTACCGAGCATAACCACATGGATGCCGGCTTTGTCGAACTTCTCTGCTAGTGCGTGTCGTGCAGCGCGGGTGCCGTTATTGGCATCGTAGATAACGACCTGCCCGCCGCTCTCGAAGTAATCCCAGATCAACTGCTCACACCCGTCTGAGACTTTCTTCCGCAATGCCATCGTTTCAGGGCTCTTCTCACCTTCTTGTAAAGCATCACGTTAGCTGGGATCCATAGCGCAACATATGGGAGCCCAGGGAATGGATACACTCACCAAGTGTGAAGTAATCAGGCGGCAGTTTCTGCGCTCCTCCAATCGTCTTGCGGCGATAATCGCCCAGCGATATAACTTGCGTCTTAACTCCCATCCATCGTAGATACCGCTCCAAGGCGCGCGATATGTGCGTCTTGCCTCGTGCCGGAAGACCGATGGTGATAACTAGAATCTTTCCGGCATGGAAAAGCAGTCCTGAGGCGGTTGTATAGAGTGGGGCAACCATCCGGACTGTCGATTTCGGGAAATGTCGCTAGAGTGAAGAGCGGATGGGCCGTCCTTGTGTTGGTAAGATGGTGGTTTGGGACCAAGGTTCTGATCTAGACGCTAGGAGCTATAACGGCTTGGAATGCGATAATTACATAAGCCTCAATTAAGATACGGGTAATATGGGGGAATAATAGGATAGCACTATGGGTAGGATGGACGAAAACTAGAAGAGCAACAAGCAAAAGAACAGAACGACGATGAAACAAGATGTTATAGACCCAAAAAGTCTGGTGCAGATGCTCGATAATCTTCCATTTCTTTGTCCAAATCAGCCACAGTCACCTGCTGTTGTTTCTTTAGTCGTTTCGGCCCTTTCTTTTGTTTGAACCTTCGGGGAGGAATAGGCGCTTTCTTGATTGCTGCTGGCTTTGGACTCGGTGCCACTAGGGCAGGTCTTGTCACTGCATGTTGTCGGGGGCCACTTAAATAAACAATTAGGGATAGTTTCAAGCGATATGATGGTTTACGACACTCACGTAGGAACGGAAGCATTATTCTGGGTAGGGGCAGTCATCGAAGCGGAATTTTGGGCTGGCGAAGGCGCTAAGCGCTCGAAAAGTGAGGGTGTAGATGGAACTGTCGGTCGTGTCGGCATGTCAGAGTCAACCATGATTTCAATTTTAATCCCTCGGCCTATAGAATAGTCGTTTAAATGCCCAAAGATACGTCATGAACCCATGAGTACTCACGTCCGTCGACTATCCTTCCGTTATACTTCGCTCGTGCAACTAACGCGTCACCTGGCCGTTGAAAAGTTACCACAGCCATCCCTTTCGACTTTCCCTGCGAGTTATACACCAAAAACGATTCTTTCAAGGGCCCAACAGTTTTATTGAATAGTTCCTATCGCTGTTCGTAAGTACAGAGAAAGCAGAGACATCACCGGGCGCTTACCTCCACCTCCTTCTCTCCAACGTCAAAAGGGAGCCGGCTAAGGAATATCTTGCTCCCTGAGTCTGCCGTTCCCTTTCCTTTCGAGAGTGATGACTGTCCAGGCGCGTTCGGTCGCCAGGAAGGCGCAACATGAGCAGCTGGATTCCCAACCAGTTGTCGTTTTGGCCCATGGAAATCGTTGGATCTGGCATATGGTCGCTGTTCGATTTCCGTTGTTTTCACAAATTTCATGATGGATAGCGTAGCGTCGAAGTAGCCTTGGAAGTTTTACAGGTGGAAACACCGATGAATCAAGTTGAAATCAAAATAGAAGGAAATCACATACTTAGCGGAATCATTTGGAAACAAAGACAGAAGCTGTTAGTAAACAAGCGACAACAAAGCATCAACGAGTCCGAGTCGTCACCAAGTCGCTCAACGAGCAAGTCGCCTGGGCTATGCTGGCGACATCGCAGTAGCCACCGAGACGGTCACTTGCAAGTCTGATTTTGTCCACAATTTCCAAACGAATTCAACCAAATCCTAATACGACTTACACTACTCAAATCTCGATATCCTTCATGACCTATATCAACCTGCTCAGGAAGCAATCTTAAATCCTCTTTCTATATTTCAATCCTCTTCATCTTTAATTTTTTGTAGTATGAGGCCGATGCCCCCGCAAGATGCACGAACGTTCCAACTACAGAAAGACGCGAATCACTTCTCGCAAACTTTAGCCAAAGGTGTGTTATCCTTCACCATCTTAGTTCAAATAGCACTGACCTTGTTTTGCTCCATAAGACCATATTATGCGCACTTCTTTCCCAGCAGCCAGCTTCTAAAATCGCACATCCACACACCGCTTCAGAATTGAGCAGCGGAGTTCCGTTTTAGACAAGGCCGCTCGGGAAAATACTCGGGAAAAGGACATAGTGGGAAGGTTCGTAAAGCCCTTCAGCGACCCTTCTACTCTGGACAAACAAAAGCTAAAAATCTCGGCCGTTTTTTCATCTTATCAGCTCTAGGAATGCTTCCGCAGCCCCATTATCTGTTCCCCCTTTGCCTCGAGGTTCATCACACGGTCTCGTCAAGAGATACGACGCAGGTGGGGACGTAAAGTCTTACAAATACTCGCGTATTTTAAGGACGTCCGGAACTCCAAAATTTCCATCTTCAAGGCCTGCATTATCTCGAGGCGCTATGCCGCTGTTCTGGAAAAGAATATGGAATGGCCAAATGACTCATAAACTCTTGGCCTGGCCCGAAATATGGGGCGTCTTCCCTTGTCTGTGTCTCTGTAGCTTTCACCACGACCAACGGTGTCAACGATGTCTTTCGATCTGGGCGCTACGAATCTCTCGACTCTGGCTGCTCTCGGCGTCCACCACGAGTTGGAACATGACCCCAGCTCCATGGACACTATGGATACGATCTTTACTCCAAGACCGGTATCAGCAACCTCTAAAATGGATGCCTATGAGCTACGCGCATTGCCCACCTATCTTTCGGAAAGGACCAGACGACCCTCTGCCTTGAGCAGGAAAGATTCATACATCCTCCCGTCTAAGGACCCGGCTTTCTTGGAAACCTTCATCGCAGACGAGAGCAACTTCCCTCCTGGAAATGTCGGGACGCCTTCCGAACGATCCACGAAAATTCCATCGAATGCATCCGTTTCTGATAACCATGCTTTGCCGACGAATCGCTTGTCGAAGAAACAAAAGCACGCAAGTATGGTGCACTTCCTGGCGCTGTGTTGGTCCGTCTGGCTCAATGGATGGAACGATGGAACACTTGGACCTTTACTTCCAAGGATACAGACTGACTATCGGGTGCGTCGCGTGGAATAGTTCCAGGCTTTTAGTCATTGAAGCGGTACATTAGATTGGTTTCGCGATTGTCTCCTTGTTATTTATCGGAAACTGTTCTGTAAGTGAATGTATACGCCTATTGTCTTGCTCCTGACGTTGTTTAATAGGGCTATGTTACCGGAGCTGCACTCAACATATGGTTCAATGAGCGTTATGGTCTCGGGAAGGTGGGTATTCTCTGACCTACTCGGACGGGTAGTCATCCTCATTTTTCCGGACGAAGGTTATTGTCGGGGGCGCTTTGTTCCAACTTGTTGGCTATGTGATCATGATTCCAGCGCCACCTTTTCCAATGATGATTTTGGCCTATGTGATTATCGGCTTTGGAATATCCCTACAGGTTTGTTAAACGCGATATGACACCTCTTTTTCGCTGAATTTATAATAATAGTCTGCACAAGCGAATGGATTCGTGGGGAGCCTCGATCGACACATGACATACAAGCTAGGAGTATTACATGCGTCATATGGTGTGTTGAAAAATGCGAGGACCGGCATAAATATTTATGGCCTTTTTTTATCTTATTTCTAGGTTTGGGAGCGTTCACATCTCCTTTCGCATCCACCTATTTCTCTAATTTCACAAGCAGCCGGTGGGCATTCCACTTCATCATATCCGCCGGACTGGCAGTGATGAACATCCTGCTTTTGATCTACGTCTTCCGCTTTCGCCGTCAAGAAGGTAGGTATATGGTGCAACGAAGGAATGAAATCGATCAATAACACAAACTTTTCTTCCAGATTTATTGGCTGAGGCTGGACAAGAGCCCAATGCAGAATCTACCATGCAACCAAGTGGCAGCACATACAAACAGATATTCAGGTTGAAAGCCATGCCATTCCTGACCATATTCGCTCTGATCTATATCGGCGTCGAAGTAACACTTGGTGGTGAGAGGAATGGCCTCGATATTTTAGACTCGGATTTATATTTGTGTAGGTTGGATTGTTACCTTCATTATTCGAGAACGCCACGGTGGGTCCAATGCAGGTTATATCTCATCAGGATTCTTCGGTGGTAGGTTTTCCGCTATTCCAAAATGCATAAGGTTCTCTCATTCGTAATCCTCCCAGGTCTTACTGCTGGGAGAATTTGCTTGATGTGGCTCAATCAAATGGTCGGTGAACGGCGAATCATCTTTGTTTATTCACTCGTTGCCATTAGGTAAGAGACCAACCCAAAATTATCACGTTTTTCAGCTAATCAAACTCCCATGTCGCCAGTTTGGAGCTTACAATTTGGTTTGTGCCCTCAATTATCGGCAACGCAGTCGCCGTAAGAGTTTGCATCCTCGATCAAAGTCTTTTTTTACTCATTTTTCCGACACAGGTTTCTTTGATCGGCGTAGTTCTTGGGCCTATGTTCCCACTCCTCGTTTCCCATATGACCCATATCCTTCCTCAATGGCTCCTCACTGGTTGCGTCGGACTCGTGGCAGGCATTGGCATGGCCGGCTCAGCAGCGCTGCCGTTTGTGACAGGGCTGTTAGCATCAAAGTATGGGATTGGGTCTTTGCAACCGCTGTAAGGACGTCTTATCACAAACCTTATCCGCGTCTAATTTTTTTTTTCGCATAGTATGGTCTCTATGATGTCTTGCATGGTTTTAGTGTGGGCGCTTGTGCCCAATGCCAGACGGATTGATTGAGGATATTTCATCAGCTGAGAATGAACGGTCAACGGATTGTTCAACGTTATGTGATATAGACTTTAGAGGATGATGACGTAAAATAAGTGTCCTGTCCTGTGTTCGTGTATATGTCCATCAGTTTTTCCATCGGTGCAGCGTAATCTTTCGTGCCTCACTCACCTATTAACCTCTGTAATTTGATGTAAAACTAACATAAAATACAAGAAGCACCAGGTCGAATTTGTAAAATACAGCTGATGCAATCCTACTTTCTTTGCATTTCGAAATATCGCCTATCCCGTTGCTTCATGTCTTCAAATCAACATTGTAAAAAATTGGAAGAGTGCAGATATAACAGTACCTTTCGAATCCTCGTCGCGCTTTGTCTTCCAGAAGCAGAGTCCGTCGTCGGGAGGCGCTTAAATTTACGCCTTTGATAATGTCCCTTCGCGACTCTGATAGTAATCCAGATTCCCCAAATCCCCAGAATGAGGGTCGGAATCCCAAAACTAATTCCTAAAGCAAGACTGATTCTGTCGTCGAGCGGTAAGCCGTGCGAGCTTGATGATGCCGTTGAGGCTGTGGAGGGGGTAGATGTGCTACTCGATTGACCTGTATTTATTGACCGGATAGTCGTTGTCGGAGATGTGGGGGAGGGAAGTAGGTTGGTGGTGTCAATGGTAGTTGGGGTTGTTATTGAAGACCGAAAGTTTGTAGGGGTGAGGGATGATGACGGGTCTGTAGCGCTGGTGGGGTTAAGGAATTCGGACGCAGCAGTATTGCTCGTAGTAAGTTCCGCCAGAAAGACTGAATTTTCAAAAGTAGAGCTCAGTGGCCAGATAATAATCTACAGGCGAAAGAGATACATTTAAGTCCCTCCAGAAGAGAATTTATTGTAACTCACTGGAGTATTGTTTGCCGATGATCCATCCATAACATTCCATGCGTTTTGAAAGGTAGTTTCACCACCAATACTGCGTGATGCCATCGTAAGTGTCGGCGACATATTACAGAGTACACGAACCACAGAATCATTCTTACATGACGGGGATTCCTTCGTCATCATTAACGATGTCAGTCGACTGCGCACCTGATTTAATCTCCCATATAATGCGTTGACTCGTTTGCCAGACATATTGCTGCACAGCTCCAGGCCCAGTAACCTGCCCTCCAGCCCAGTTGAGATAGGTGTTGTAGCGCATGTTTTGAATCTGGTAACCGGACACTCCAGTCGAAGTAACACCTGGGATAATGGACCACTGTCATCCTTAGTATAAGGGCCCAGGAGCCGTGTGTGGGAAGGGTACTTTGGCATACTCGCACCTTTTGTTCTGGTCCCCCAGTATAGTTCGAAGCAAATAGAGGACTCCCCTCATCGCCATCGTTAACTTGTAGGCACGTTTTCTGGATGGAGGCGCATAGGAGGTAGACCCCGTAGAGAATAGGGATTGTAGTCATTTGGACGGCTGGGGGAAGTATTACGTGCGACAGTAGAGAATATATGGAGGGAGCACGAGGTCAGTTGGCATCATTTGCAGAGCACTTTTATTTTTAACGCAGATGGTTGTATCATGTCACCGAATAAAGGTACATAGACTTCTTTGATCATCATTTTAATTGGAGGTATATAAGAGATACTCGCAAAGAAACATCAAAATTTAAACTTCGTGGTCACGAAGAGCGCTGACCTACTATTTGAGCATCAGGCGCGAGCAACTTTGGAAAGGGAAGACGATGGTAACGCGGCGACGGTGCGACTTCTAGTGGTACGGAATCCAGGAAAATCGGTGCAAATCAGGGAAGTCTACATTAATAGATAATTTGTGGCGATCCCAATAAATTTGCGGATATACAAGTAGGTATCACTGCCTTGCGCAGCCATGGTTGTGGCAATGGCTATTTTAAGCGCTCATGATTGCGTTGGCGCGGCCCGGTCCGCTGATGGCGACCGCTTTAAGCGCTCACTGCCACCGTGCTGCATTGTCAGTGAACTTACCAGGCACACGCTCACGCCACGACCCCATTCCATGCCTGATGAGTGAAGATCCCAACCACCGTACATATATTGATTCGTGTCCACTGTTATGCAACCCGTCCAGTATTAAGCATTGAGAGATGTGGAATTAAATCCCGGAAACGCAGCGGCGTTCGGTAAAAATTCATGACGAAATTAGAAGAGATTAATATTGTCCGATTGAATACTCAACAGCCTGCGATACTCTTTCCCGTAGCTATGATCTGTTGGGAACACCTGAATAAGTCCAGTCGCGCTGGTGCGGGTAGTCACCCTCAGGCTGTCAATATATGTAAGAGAGATAGTGAGTGCATGATAAAAAATATGGAAGTACCTCGTGCTTCCAAATTGAGCCCGCGACGGTGGGCATCTCATAATATGCCTCCGCTCCAGGACCCGTTGGATCTCCCGACGGCAGGGGCTTGAACTTGTTCCTCTCATACCGTCCTTTCGCTATGCGGATAGACACCCAGATTCCCCATATACTCAGCAACAGTGTGGGCACCCCGAATCCTATTCCTATGCCCAAGCCAATCTTGTTGTCCAGTGACAACCCCCCACTCCCAGACGAAGGCGCTGTTGATGGAGCAGTTCGACTGTTATCTCCCAAAGTTGTGCCCGAGGTAATCGAGCCAGATGTTAGACTGGAGATTGTAGTGGTTGGACTTTGAGTTGAGGTAAAGAGCGTCGAAGTCGGTGGTAGCGAGGAGGCGGTCAGACCGACGGTTGGAAGGGTAATTGAGGAGAAGGTGTCCCTCTGAGCAGGCATGGCGGAAAAGACAGAGTTGTTCCATGAAATATCCAGGGGCCACATAATTATCTTTTCAAAGCGTAAACTTCGAGGGACAGGGCCTTCGAACAAAAAATAAAAACAACTTACAGGTGTATTGTTCGCCGAAGAGCCTCCCATCAGATTCCATGCATCCCGGAATAATGAATCTGGGGAGATTCTAAGGCGGGCGTGAATCTCGAGCGCCTACAGAATTTCGAAAGGATATGGTACTCACAGGATGAAGTTCCCCTCAGATTGCACCTCTCTGACACACCACATGATAGGTTTATAGGTCTGGATCACGTATTGAGGCAAAGTACCGCCTGGCCATGTTAGATAGGTTTCATAGTGTAGATTTTGTATTGTGAAAAGTTCTGGGTCTGTGCTCGAACTTGGGGTTATGGACCACTGGATATTGGGGCGAAAGAATGAACCATAAACGTAAAAACATGCCTAGAAACCCACAATCTAACCTTTTGTGCCTCGCTTCCTGTATACTGCGTAGCGTATAGAGGGCTTCCATCAACGGCATCATTGGGTTGAAGGCAGGTGCTCTGCGGATACGTACAGAGGAAATAGAGGCCATTCAGAATAGCCGCCATTGGGATGGAATAACAACGAGGTGAACGTTGAGAATACTCACGTTGTCTCTAGGGTGTTTAAATAAACTACTTATCTGGGTATGCCACAGATTTGGTTAACATCGTAATTTGATGGTAAGAGTAGGGTCGCCACCGCGGGAACATGTCATGTCATGCACACCTTTGAGGTTCAGAATGGTGGTAGAATATAGTCAGGAGCGGTGATCTCAATAGGGTGATTGCCACTGATTGCACTGGTTAAATGAAAGATCAAAAAATCCTGAATCAAAAAATCAAAAGAGACAGCGAGACTGAGAAGGTACCCAACAAAATATATTCCCTCTAGCCGACTTGAACGACTGACCTCGTCATATACTCAATTCGTATACTAGTGACGCGCTCTACCACTGAGCTAAGAGGGACATACTTTATTGGCTCTACTAAATTTTATGACTCAGCAAAATACTTTTCCCGGATCGATCACTGGTGGCGGCAGTAAGAAAAGCTACGCGTTTGCTCTTCTCTGCTTGAACCTTGGATTGGCATTGGCTACTACGAATCGAGGACAAGAGGCTCATACATCCGGTTTGGATGCGCTTTGTCTTGCTTGGCTTTCCTGACGAATTCTCAGTGCTTTCCGACATCGACCGATACCCATACATAACCTCTACAAAGCATTTCCGAATGTCCGTCTTTGGGGTTGGATGTCATGGTTATCCAGAACCATCACAATCATGCTCAGTCTATAGCACAATAGAAGAGGCGAGCGGATACAGACTGATGCACTGGCACCATGGTAAGCAGGCTCAGGTTTCCTTTCTCCGTCAAGCAGTGTATTCTCTGATTTTTGTGGCATTTTTTTTGCAGTCGAGCCCAGAACTCTCTTCTTTCCGCTAAACGAACAAGTAACCAGACAAACAAGTATTCTGTTCAAGTTCATCTATTGGAAAACACTATGCAATGTCACTGATATATGGGCAACTATGGGCAATTCTCTGACGGCACCGGTCCTTCTTCTAACGCCGTCTGTCAAGCTAGGTTATGTGTGCTCTTTATCATGGGGTCTCTTGTATCAAGAGATCCCGTGGAATGCTCTTTTTCCATAAGATTTTGGTGACTCTGGATGACTTTCTGGTCGACTTCTGAACTGCACATCCTCTTACCGACGCGTTCCGAACTATGGTCCGAGATGCTTCACCTCAACATTAATTGTGGCTTGTAGACCTTTGCTGGACTTCACGCTCTCATTCGCCAACTTTACCATGCAGTACATTTTTCCAGCTTTCTACCGAACGGGCCTGAAGATGTCAAGTTTGCACGGTCATCCGGACATCGGTCAAAACCCGGTAAATCTATTTGAGTATTCTGTGTCGAAAGCAACTTCGATTTGTTTATCGAATTCCAATTCTAACGCCATATATTGCAGCTCATAAATAGGCTGAATAACTTGATTCTTCAACCTCTTACTTGTCCAATGCTTTACAGGCTTCTTCTTGGCGTTTTAGTCGCTGTGGTTGTGTCCGCAATTCGTCCACCTTCGGCGGCCACTGTGACCATCAAGAATAATCACCCGTTGATATTTTATCATGGACGCTGGGATTCATCTCCCGGGACGTGGTGGTCAGTTATTTCTACGGGGAATACAGATACTTCGAAGTCCCCGCTAATGCGTATTCATCTCCAGGACAGGCTCTGGATTTAAACTCAATGTCGAGAATCTCCAATCGTTAGCTCTCAACCTAGGCCTACATACGACATCTCCTTTCGCAGCCATTGGGGTGTCCATTAACAACGCACCTTTCTTCACTGTCAATGCCTCAGCAGGAATTACGCCAATTCCTCTCCCACCGGTGTCTTCGGCTGCGCGTGGATCAACTACTCTTGTGCGAATCAACGTGGAGGGGTCTGTCAGTAATCGCATCAACTTGGAGAGCATTACACTCAATGCCGTATGTTTAATCCCTAGCTTTATTCGATATATCTAACCAATTGGGCGATGGACAGAATGCAGTCCTTCATCCGTACAAGCCTTCTAAACTTGTGTTCCAGTTTATCGGAGACTCTTTCTCTTCTGTAAGACTGAACTCGACATTCCTCTTCTGTTCGGCTTGCTTATTACCGCGACAAATCACCGCAGGGATACTTGCTTCCAATGGGAGTCGATCAGGCCTGGACTTTCATTGTCGGGGAGAGGTACGGAGCTGAGCATCGTATCAATGCAGCGCCAGGAGCGGCATTAACTGTGAGTAGTACCAGACCTAGGTCATACCTTCCTGAAAATCTGATGCGAATGGTTATCTTCAGGATGTACCTTCATATGGAAACGTGCACGGCATTTCCTACCAATACTTCAAGGTAGTGCATTCAACAATTTCAATTCAACGAGCGTGCTGAAACTCTGGCTACTCTAATCTCGTAGGTGGAGGATACAAACTACTATTATACGACGGATCACAATTACACCACTCCGTGGAATTTCGCTCGCGACCAACCTCCGGCGACGCACGTAGTAATACATATTGGGTTTGTAGTCGCACTGTACTCTATACCATCAATTATTTCACTAACAATTGATCATAGAGCGAATGATTCGGCACAGAACGTCACGGCTTCACAGTTCGTTCAGGTAACATCATCGTCTGCCTTTGATGAGACTATTAGAACTGAAAGTAATGAACTTTTAAGGTTTATACCGACTTCTTAGCACGCATCCGGAAATTATATCCCCATCAACCAATATTCATGTTGACTCCCGCACGTACTTTTCCATCTACGATCATTCCGCAATATTGATACTTTTCAATGCCAGTGGGGCTGGCCGACCTCCGACGGAAACGTTTACTATTACTATCAAGGCCAGTATCAGGAAGTTTTGAATGCAAGGTAGTGTTTTCCGGTGACATCCCATGACGCTTATGCCTCACTATTTTGTCCATCTATAGGACCACCCTGGGAGACAAAAATATCTTCCTAGTCGATGCTACTGGGTGGGTTAGCTATGAAGACGTCTTCCCCGACAGTCTTCATCCAACAGTAGATGGCCAAGTCAAAATCGCAAATGAGTTCACAGCTTGGATGGAAAATTGGGGACTTTCGCCGAATGCGTCTATTAATGCATAAAAGAATTGAATTCTATCATAGTTGAGCCACATATCTGTATTCTAATTACATTATATGATATTTACTTATCATAATAGGAAAGGAATGGAATGAGAGTGGTTCAACTTCGAGGCATGTACGGGGCTTTGATAGTAACTTTAAAATTCTCCCTCAAAGACGAGAACAATGATATGTCTAGATTCTGATGTTCGTGCTCGAGATTGAAGGGCTCAAGTTGTGTGGTGTATTTCAGTTCCGATTTCTTCATGCAAGTATTCGAGCGATGCACATTGACAAAATCGTCGAAGGCCTCTCGAGGCCAATTTGAAGGCGAGGTGGTGCTGACAAACAACTTGACGAGGAACGGAACGTGAAATTTCAACGGCTTGTCGCGCTTGTTGCTTGCGAAAGGTTTGGCTACCAGTTTTTCTTGCTTAGCGGGAGTATCAAAAGGTTTGCGGAAGAAGTTCAATAAGCTGGAAAGACCACCGTCGTCAGATATAAATAAGGCACTTAAAGAACGCTGCAATGCGCTGAAACAAGCTTCCGTGTCCGTGTTGGAAATGTGGACGGAATGGAGTTCAAGCCGTTGAATTCGACAATTAGACGCATTGATAAGTCGAAGTATGTCGTTTCCTGTAGCAAGGTAACGGAGACCAGGCAGGGGCGTGTTTCCATAGCGCGCCAATCTGAAATTCAGTAAACCAGGTAGTTTAAGCCAGGATAAGAGCGCCGTTGACCTATCACCACCCATAAGAACAAGTTGCGTCACTAGGGGTAATTCTATTCTTTTATCCGAGCACGGACGCAGGCGCGGGCAATTTGGATCGTCGCACTTCCAATTCAGATGACAAGATAGAATTAAAGTGTTGACGGATTTGCATACCGAGAGTGCACGAGAGATATCGGAGGGGTGAGCTAGGGCGTCATCGAGGTGAAGATACTCTAATCCTTTTGGAAGAACAAGGCGAGAGACGGTCAAATAGCCATTAACGTGGATCGACAGTCGCCGAAGGGACTGCATATGGTCAAGATGTACTCTTTGCGCAAGGAAGTTGGGATTGGGGAAGGCGGGGAAATTTGAGCAATCAATGACGAGATCTTGCAAGTTTTCCCAGATACACCTCGTTTTTGGATTTCCGAAAAGAGCTGGAACACTGTGTGCTGATGTATAAAGTTGTCGGAGCCATGTGGCAGTATGCGCTAGAGAAAGGTCGATTGACACCATATGTTTTGGCCAGAAGGGGCGGTTTTCGTGGAGGAGGCAGACAGACAGCTGACCATTCGAAATGGACTTGATCATATTCGCCTTGAGGACAGATTTCAACGTACGAGAAGACCTTGCCAAACCACCAGGACTTATGAAAACCGTGAGGCCTTGGAGTAGATCTCGAGGCATTTTAAAGATCGCATCCCGCCAAAGACGGCATACACGGGCGTAATTCAGCGCTTCATCCGCCCAGATTGTGAAGCTGAATATTCGAATCAACACACCCAGTGGCAATCGATTTGATGCGGAAATCATGGACAGATATTCATCGCGTCGGTGGCGGAGAAAAACTAGCATTTGGTCTTCGGGTAGAGGGTATTCCCCTCGAGTGGGTTGACTGATTTCAAGCTCCTGCTGAAGGATTTGGATTGTAAGATTGATGTCTTCTACGCGCTTCATGATCTCAGATCTACTGCGAGGACCCTCTGAATGAGCAAGGAGGTAATGTTCGTTTGTTTCCATTAGGCCCGGATCTGTATTCTTTGAGAAATATTGAAAGGAGTAAGACCTAATGGACAGACCTTCTCTCGTAAACGCAATGCAAAGGGAGAGAACAAACGGTTCGCGGAAAATTATGGACACAATTATATACTTTCCGTGAAAGCGACATGACCCTTTATAAAGCAATCAATCAAAGGAAAGGTGTGGCTTCGGGTCGGCATGCGCCACTCGTCAAGCGCCATCACTATTCAAAACCATCCGGTCACATGGTGTGCGGAGGATTACCGTAAATGGAATTTGTTGCCTAATGAGTGGCTTGTATAAAAATTCAGATAATGATCGTCGGTGCAAAGTGGCACATTGGCAGACTCGTCCACAGATATTGTTAATCAAAAAGTACAAGAACATGAACAAGTGAAGGCACGAAATTTATTACGTATCAGGGACGTTCACCGAATTGTTAATTTTGAACCAGCGTCTGATTTCCCCATTCCGCAACGCGAGTGATGGCTGGACAACCCTTGCTTGGAAGAGAAGAGAATTGCGTTTCGACGAACACCTTTTCTACGCCGTGTTCACGCTTGTCAAATGCGGCATAAAGCTGGGGCATATCTTCGAGTGGGAGACGATGAGTAATAATGCTATGTAACAAAGACGATGTCAGATTTAGTCGTGAAAATAGTGCGTCATGTGTTTGCTTGACGTACAATGTTGGATCAAATTTTCCAGTCATAATGTAGTCATGAAGGATTTCCTTCCAATACAAGTGGACAGGTGCTTGACCGTTTCCAATAAGCCTACAGTGTGGCAGCATCAATAACGGTGGTCCTGAAAACTTGGAGCATCACATACCTAATCCCTTTTTCCATAAGAGCACCGACGTTGACACCGTTGGCGAAACCAGCATAAGCCGCTATCAACCCTACGCGACCCATTTTTCTGACAGATACCAGCATTTCATTCAACGTCTCGGGCGAGTCAGTCTCGAGCATCATTATCTTCTGAACCTTGTGCAACATTGTCTTCGGCTCGTGAAAAGTTCCTGCCAAACGTTCGAAAACTCAAATTAGTTCATTTTCAATCAAGCGAAGTAGCTTACCACAATCGAGCGCTACATCGAGACCCCGGGGCACCAATTCGTAAATACGCTTCGAGATGTCGGAAAAGTTGGAGAAATCAACGGTTTCGATTCCCAGCTTTTCTTGAGCAAAACGAAGTCTTTCTGGGACCTGATCTATAGCGATAATTCGACTGGCGCCTATAAGTTGACACCATTTAGCGGCGTACATTCCTAACGGTCCAAGCCCCTAGAATTCATCTATCATTCAGGAAATTTGACAGAGCGTGATTATGAAGTCGAGCGTACCCATATTCCAACAACGTCTCCCTTTTTTACACCGGTATCCACAACAGCATGGTAACTAGTTGGAAGGATATCTGACAAGTAGAGGGCTTTCTCGTCTGGAATTGAGTCGGGGATGGGAAGAAGATTAATTTTTCCTTTAGGAACCCGAACGTATTCAGCTTGTCCACCTGGGAAGCCACCAGTGAAGTGCGAATAACCAAAAAATCCCGCATCTCGCTGGCCGTACATGGCATTCTGCAGGCTACCATCTCCATCAGTATATGAACAGGGAAACGTAATCAAAAAGAAAAAGAGAGAACATACGAGGAATTATTTGTTCGATCACAGAAGGAGGAGAGCTTCTGCTTGCAGTATTCACATTCACCACACGCAATTTGGAACGAGGCCACAACACGCTGGCCTGGATGGAGGTCAGTAACTCCGGGTCCAATCTTATCAATAATACCCATGAACTGAGAAGTTTGTAGTTAAGCGCCGACCCAGGGGTATCGTTGAATGTAAACCAATGAACGTACTTCGTGCCCCAGAATGTCTCCCTTCTGCATCGTCATAATTTCGCCGTGATACCTGGAAACATCCATGAATTCTCAAAGCAGCAACAAACGGCGACTTAGGATGTACGTACAGATGGAGATCAGAACCACAGATGGTTGTTCCAGTGACTTTCACGATGACGTCGTCCGGCTCCGTGATGTCGGGGATGGGTGCATCAACCATTCGAACATCTTTATTTCCGAACCACGCTAAGGCGCGCATTTTGGAGCCATCAGGAGCTGGCTTGTACTCGGGGTGTACCTCCGTTTCGACGGGGCCGAGGTACTAGCAACATGTGCATGTCTTCAATTCGTACTATGAGATCTAGACATTAAAGTCTGAACTCACATTTTGAGCGGCGTTTGCTGCAGCTTGCATTGCTTGAGTGGGAGTTCGGAATTTGTCAGAGAGTCTCGGAAGAGTGTCCATTATATATGAGGTGCCACAGAGACGTTTGAGAAAAGGTTGATGAATTCATGACATCATACTAAATCGCGGTTTGGAGGCTCCTAAATATAGTATTTCTACCATGGATCCAAGCACTTTTTTCTTCTCTGTTCTGACGTAGAGACACCGCAAGGACCCCTATGAAGACGTCAATACATTAAAATAAACGAAAGTATACATCTGGGGAATCGAACATGCGCTACAGCACTCCGTTTGCACTCTGTATGATTTACTTTTTAACCTGGACGTATCTGTGACATACGGGAGCCTAAATCTTGCACTGCCCGCCTAGCTCAATCGGATAGAACGTCAGATTCTTAATAGGCGGGTCAATCCGTAATAATGGGTATGACCCTCGCGGTGGGCTAATGGTTCCTTTTTGTCGTTTTCCAGTAGCATAACTAGACGGAACCCACTGATGTGTGCACTGCGCACACTGCAGACAAAGTGCAGAAAAGTTGGAACAGATTGAAAAAAAAATGAGGACCAATGATAACATCGAAGGGGACCATATAATTAGTAAACCATACAACAACGAAACCAACGAACACTAAACTCTTCCCCGACGCACAAATTTGACGGGGACATCTTTGACGCCGAGTGTCAACACAAGCTTCCCATCCATAACCCTCTTCCTCCACTCCTCTTTCGTTTCACCAGGTCGCATAATCGGCTGCACCTTGTAATCCCTAAGGAGCATCGTGAGGAAGCAAACCACCTCCGTCGTAGCGAATTTACGCCCGATACACGTGCGTGGACCTGTGGAACGAGCCTCTTTGTAAGCGAAGCTAAGTTGGGCGGGGAACAATTTTGGATACTGACCTATACTAAAGGCTGAAAATGCCTCAGAGTCGGCCGAAACGCCATGCCACCTGGATGGTCGATACTCCTCCGGATTGTCAAAGTAGCGTGGGTTGTATTCTGTTGGGTCACCGTCAACTTAGATATATGCAAAGAATAAATTTGTCTACTCACGAACGCCAATCATGTCGACAACAACCTGAACGGTGATATAAGTTGACCTAATCTTAAGTAAATGAAGAATGCTTACAGTCGTTCCTTTGGGTATGGGGATGCTCTTGCTACCTTCCTCTCCAACAGGATTGGGTATCTGCAACACAGTGTCTTCGAAGGCTTCCCGGATGAGGATGTACCCAGCCGCTAAACTCATTGGCATGAATGTTTCGCAAATATTCCAATAAATTTAATGGTTAGCTCACGGAAGAGGCGCAGGCCTTCATAAAATGCTGCCAGAACTTTGTCAAGTTTCGCATAGTCTTCGTATTCCTATTGAGCGCAAGCTATAAATAAGTAAACTTTACTCTGAAATGAAGGGAAATAACCGGATCACGATCAAGGCCGACGACTGAATGAATTTGCCGATAGATATCCTCTTGTATGTCATCGGAAAGGGAGAGGAAGCCAATAGTCGCCGCAATACTGTGTGCCGTGGTTTCTGAATCACTTTGACATTTAACGACCAACTCAGAGGATCAGACAAGGAATGGACTGACCGTGTCCTGCCAGGAGCATGATATAGACGTTGCCAATCTAACAAGGGACAAGAAATATATTGACAACGTTGGGATAATAAGCAGGCTCACCAATTCTTCGTCATCTAGCTTAAACTTGCCCCCTTCATCCTCGTTAGCTTTTACCAGCAGGGAGAAAGCATCGGTTCTGGGCACGTCCGATCCCGAGCTCAGCTCAGCCTTGCGCTCCTGGACTTGTGCCTTCATGAACCCTGTGAGCTCATTCTGGGCTTCAACACATTCCTGCAACCTGGTTTTGTCATGATGAGATCGATATCGATAGCAACAAGATCGTGACACTCACTTTTTGAAAGGCAGGTTCTGGATCCACTTGGGAACGAATGATGAAATCATAAAGGTATCGGCGACGACACGTATAGCCTCTTGCACAGACATTCTTCCGTCCGCAGTCCTCGCCGGCTCGGACCAGGTGAAAGAAAAACCAAACCCACATTTCCCGATAATCAAAAGAGCAAGCTAAAACGTCAAAGTAATTGAACACTTGCCAAAGCACCCAGACAAGTACAAAAATGCACACCTTGAATGTCAACGCTTGTATCACAGGAATATCCACTTCCTTCTTATTGGTCCAACCTTCTTCCGTTACCATTTCACGGTACGTTGTCAGCGTCTCTCGCCATACCATCTCAAATCTGGGGGTAGAAACGATGAGCCGAAATGCCACCTTGCAAAGATTTGTGACAAAACGTACAGTTTTGTATTGAAAGCGGGACCCATGATTCGACGATGTTTTCTCCATGTGTCACCATCAGCCGCAAGTAAATTCATCCCCCACACTCTAAAGCGACTACATCAGCTAAACGAATAAACGATCAACGATACGACATACAGAATGGCACGGCTGGCAGTCTCCGGCTTGATAAAACTCCTTCCTCCGCTGCTGGATGCCACTTGTCTGGTCACATCAAGGTTGGCTGTGTAAATCGTCGGTGGACCGGAGAAAAATGAGACAAAGGAGATGGTATCGCTTCCAAAACGTTTATACACTATTGTGGATAAATCGATTCATCCTGAAGCGAAGAGAGGAGTTAAAATGTGCGTACAGTTATTGCGCCAGGTCCACATAAAGTAAAAGCCGGGATTCCACCATGTTGTTGGAAGGAGAACTCCCGGAAGCCTAAGCGGGTGAAATGGAACCCGGAAACCTGGAATGTGGCTGACAGCCTGAAAAATAAAAGATATACAATGAGCAGAAAATCAACGTATAAGTAGGAATTTGCAAACCTTGAGGTTTTGAGGGTGTTTCAAAACTTTGGACCCAACAAAGACGGCGAGGAGCGCAGAGACGATGGTGGCGATACTGATTTGACTGCGCACGTTATCGATTAATCCAAGAGCAGTTTCAGTTGCGTTCGAAGACATCCTGGGAGTCGCTGTCGTTTCTGCAGCCTCCGACACGAGGATTATCGAACGGGAATCTTTGGGATGGTGTGTATCGCTTTAAGTTTAAGCACAGGGTACCAACTCTGCGAAAACGGTTTGTACGCGTCCTAAGAGGAGAAATAGAACATGTACAGTGAAGGTTCAAGTGGTAGTGTCGGGAGAGGATCTTCTGAGAATTCTCAGATCGCCGTGTGATGCTTTGGCATTGCTTGACAAATGCTTATGAATTCGTTGCATGCGGTCATGACGATGGAAACATCAGTCATTCCCAGGCTCTTCGGATGCCCTATTTTCGTTCAGTGCGTAGGGGATCAATCAAAATTGCGCAGTGTCCTAGTCAAGTGCGACTCTCAAGTATGAGCCTCATTTAATTCAACCCACGAGTACTATATATATACGACTAGTCTCGCTCCTGTCAAGTCGAGATATCATTGAGCGCATCAGGGCAAATTTTGGGTTAAATCTTAAGTCATATCTTTCTACCGTAGAGTTTACGATAGATTACTCAGTATCCACTCCGCAACTTCTA
The DNA here is from genome assembly GCA_015484465.1 of Pholiota conissans. NCBI lineage: Eukaryota > Fungi > Basidiomycota > Agaricomycetes > Agaricales > Strophariaceae > Pholiota > Pholiota conissans. Next base: position 114,226 of record MU155167.1, read on the forward strand.
TGCCCCATTCTTCCCCTTCACCTGTACACAAAGAACCAATCGGGCTAAGATGATCGTGTCCATCCAATACATTGGTCTGCACGGTGCCGCCCTTGCTAGCATAAAGCTGACCGAACGTCCTGACGGCACTCGCTAGATATCGTGGCTCCCTAGCCGCCATCATATTGCGCAAGGGGGGTAAGGCCACCACCCAATCCTTATTCGCACGACGAAGCATGCCCAGCGGTTGATTAGCTGCTACCTTCTTTGCATCCCCGTAATAGAGTTTGGCGGCACTCCGAAAATCCGAAACAGCCTTATTTCCTACTGGTATCTCGTACGGGACACCAAGGAGAATAATCCCGGAAATACGGATGGACTGATTGTAGATGGAAGGATTGAGCATGTAACCAGAGAGATGTACGCCGCCTGCGGAGTGACCCATAACAAAAAGGCGGGAGATGTCACCGATGTCACATAAGCTGAGAGATATCCAAGCTAGGGCGTCGCGAACGTCTTCAGAGCCTCCCGGAGATGAGACTGAAGGAACGAGCCGGTAATCAGCAATAGCTGTGAGGATGCCTTTTAGAGCGAAGAATGCGCCAAAGTTGGCATGAACGAGCTCTTGAGATGGATTAATTCGAGCCCCACGCGTGAAGCCTCCGCCGTAAAAGAACAAAAAAATCGGCGGCTTTGATGCCGGTTGTGTCTCTGGAACAGAGGAAAGAATGGGCGCATAAACATCGAGCTGGGTTCAAATATGATGAATGGAGACGTGGAGTCTTGAGGGAAAACATGCCTTGTGAGAGTCAGTGGTACCATAGTCATAAGTCGTACGTTCAACAGATTCTATGATCTTTCGGTTCTTCTCAAGCAAAGTATACTCTGTTGGATTTTCGTCAGTGCGAATAACAATGTTCTTCGACCAAGTTTATCGATGGATAGAGATGGTCGAGAGCTCAAGCACCCACGCTGAGAAGATACGAGATTCCGGAAGTAAGTAGCCTTCATGATAAATGAATGATTCACAAGAAGCAATACATTGGAGAATTGACGTTGGCTAGTCCAAGAGATTTGGACAATTGAGGTTGTACTGCAAGTTGTTGACTCGGAATACAGGATTAAGTAAGCTTCAAACTCAGCTTGATCCCGTGCTGGCGGCTGTTTGGCGTCGAATTCTGTATCTGAAGTTCAATTCGTATCTTGCTTTCTCCTTCGTCTGGACGAACTGTACGGATGCTATCAAGTAAGCCCTCTTTCTATGTATTTTAAATGGATGTTGAATCGAGACTATCTAGAACTTTGTAATTGAGTTGCCATCTGCCACCACTTGTGCGTTTTCTGTATTAGAGTTGTCGCGATTTTCGCTCAGCCATCCAGATGGCGACCCTCACACGATCCAAACCCAAAGGGCAGGCCGAAGTCGTATCGAACCCTTTCCTCGACTCTGAAGTTCCATCGCCATTTCCCAGAGAACAGCTCGTGGCGGAACAGCGCCTGTCATCAGAAGATCTAGCCCCTAGAGATGATGAGGAGGAAGAGGTAGAGGAATCACTAGAGACATCAGCATCTATCGAACACGCAGCGGAAAGCTCGACGACTGTTGCGCTGGTGCGTACTCTCATCTATCAATATTTGATATCTCAATACAACTTTTGGTGCAGAAGGATGTAATGCCCTCAATCCAACATGTCCAACGCTCCTGTTTAATGACGTTAAATACCCTTCTTTCCGAACCAATACACTGGAGCCCAATACTTCCCGATCGTCGTCACTCAATGCCCTCTTCTCCTACTCTGGTGTCCAGCACACTCCCTGAAGATTCCGCGCCAACGTCTGCACTGCACACCCTGGTCACAAACCTACGAAATCATGAAGCAAACGGCGAGATGATTGAAGCCAAGGCATCTGCGACAGACGCTGAGCTCTTGAGCGAGCTCCATCTGCGCGTAGAAGGTCTCTCCAACTCTTTATCCGCCCCCGATGCAGCTCTTGCAAAAGCGCTCGTATCTCTTCTCTCCGATCTGAACCGTCTTTCCGACATCCGTGCCAATACACGGTACCTGCCAAGCCATATTTTAAGCGAAGAAACGTCCAGCATCCTGGAGGCACCGCCGCCAGTCGATCTCTTCGACACGCTCACAAGACAGCTCAGCGACCTGCAGCTGCAGCGTCTTTCGACGCAGGCAGGGGTTTTGTCCTCAGGGGCATCACCATTACACGCTGTAGAGACGACATTACTTTGGTCACGAATAGACGCCGAACTCGACAACGTCGTCGCGATGTGCCGTGAGCGCACAGAAACGGTGCCTAAATTCCAACACGACCACACTCTCCCACCCCAATACCAGTATGACATGGAAGGTTTCGAAGACGACCTTGAGCATCCACCAGGCTACGAGATGGACAGGCGGGTATCATATGACGACGGCAAAAAAGTGAGGCCGTCGTTACAGGTACCGAATTCGAGGCAAATGGATGAAAAGATGCGGCTTGATTTGGAGGCGGTTACGATGGCCATCGACCGCTTATATTCCGCTGCTCCGCAGCTGCACAACCAACGTGTGGAACTAAAGACGTCGAAGCTCGAACAGATGGAAAAAGCGCGCCGCGAAGGGCTACAGTCGGAAGGTTCGTCGTCGGCATCCTCATCGCGAGCGGCGCAGAGGAAGGACAAGGAAAAGGATGCGAAGGATCTACAGGAGCTTTTCGAGCTGATATCGAAGGCGTCAGAGAGGACGTTGAAGGACCAATCCGTGGTCATGGACGACACCATGCAAGCGAGGTTGTTGGAACGGTCACGCAATCGAGCAACGGCCAAGGTACGTTCCCAGAGCATCGTATCTTTCATTTCATGCGCTTACATTCCTTACTAGAAAAATGCGTTTGTTGAGCAACTATTCCGACACGCAGAAGCAGGTCGTTTGCATGGCCAAGACGCTATCTTGCAGCCACGCGTCCGAGACCCGAAAGAGCTCATATCACTTCCCGAATTCATACGCGAGTCTCTTCCTCCATCTGAGCGCACCAGGGATGCCGAGGCGCTCCTCACGCTACCGGAGTTCGTCAAGGAGGCCATACCCCACTATATTCTACACCCAGAAGAGGCGGAACCTGAGCTCCCAGAATTTCAGACAAGTGAGAAAGGGAAGGAAAAGAAACGTAGTCGAAGTTTGTCAGCACCTCCACTCGCCTGGCTGCGTTCCATATCCAACTCGTCGCAGTCGAGCAGTGGAAGTATATCGAAGGGAAAAGCAAAGGCAGCCCATAATCATGGTAAAGTTTCCTATGATTCATTTTGAAATCAGAGGCTAATGTCGCTATCCATCCACAGGCTTCGACATCGTCTATGTCGCAGAGAATCGCGAAAACCTGCATCACGTTCTCGTCTTTTTTACTGCGACAGGATTGAAGGCAGGCACCGAACTTCAAGCGGAAATCCTTCCTCTTTTTCCCGACGCCCTAGTTGACGGCGGTGAACACCTCGTCATCAAAGCTGGTCCCTACTCCTCATTACCCCTATTGCTTCCTGGGCACATAACCCCAGGGCCCAAAGGAGTCAGCATACAGAGCGGGCACTACGAAATCAAACTCGAGACCCACTCATCGGCACCGACGTCATTTTCAACCCAAGACGGCGAACCACGCACGCCCCTGCTCGACGCCTCGCAGCTCGCCGCTATCCACCCAAACTCGTTCCTCTGCGCGTCGTGCTCGCTGCCGCTAGTGCAAGCCGCCAAAATTGGTACCTGGCGCGATCTGCCGTCCGAGCATTGGGAGGAACTCGTGGAGGCGTGGATGTGCCACGGTGATCAGAAGCTGCACGACCATGTGCAGCGGCACTCTCGGACAGGTTTTTGGCCCTCTGAAGGACTGGCGTTGGTTGGGGGTAGTTATATCCTGTTTGAGGAGTCGGCGATGAATGAGGCGAATCTGCTGATAGGTGGCGATAGTAAAGTGAGCACAACTTTTTTTGACTCGATTTTCTATTTTCGTTCTTCTATTTCTTTTGCATAATCGGGCATCAAGAAGACTAGCGTTGGCTTTCACCGGCGGCTGTGGCTGACCATTTGGCTGACCATCAGTATGTCTGATAAGGGCATGCTCGAGAGGTCGGAGTGGTTGGAGCAGCTATATTAGTTGATACAAAATGTCCAAGATCGAGACCCCATTGGGTCAGCTACTCTTTAACAACTCTCATGCGTAATGAGACCAACTTCATGGGAGCTACTGTTGAGAGCACAATTTCTTAATTCCTCTTCTTGTTGCACAATTTGTTCCATTTAATCCTCTGCCGGCTTTTTTTGCCTTTTCTTACTTACGTCTTTATGTACTACAGCATAACGACAATTGGCGACTTACCCGGTGTCTCTGCGGCGCTGTTGTCGGTCGCTGCAAAGAACGCGAGACGGAGCAAGGCAACACAATCGTGCATCGGATTCTCAAGTATGCCGTTCGTCCAATCAGCCTCACTGCTGAGTACGTATCTCGTCTGCCGCTCGCTGTATCAACCAGCTCACAAACTCGCCTATCAGCCCTGTCAGAATACCATTGTCTGCGTTTATTGTCGAAGACATGATGGAATACGTCGAGGCCCATGCCTCATATCGCTTCGTTATCCAGGATGAAGAGGAGGAAAACCCTAGGATCCTGGTAAGTTTGATCAAGGGTCCTTTTTGATCGCTGGATGCCGATTGTTCACGCCGGGTAGATATGGTTGTTCAAACCGCGAATCCGACTCGCGTATACCACACCTCGGTCGCATGCTATTCCTAAGAGCGCGAATATCAATGCGGCGAAGGTTCTCTACAAACTCATCAAGCCTCCTGTTGGTGGGATGGTGGATATTAAGAGGTGTGTTATTGTTCGCCTTAATGCCAGAATATTGCGTCTGACTGTCTGCAGCATCTTGAATAAGTATCCTGGCTTTCCGCAAGCGGAATATCTCTCTTATCCCATGGCTATATGTCGTCGCCTCGCGGGGCTTCTGCAGGAAAGCAATTCTGCATATCCAGAAAGTCTGCGTACGATGACTGGTCTGGAAGTCGGATGGCTTCGACGAGCTTGAAGCAACGTTGAACGTCGCTCGCACTTTCCTCTTTCGCCATTCTCTTTATCTTCTCATCTTCTGGACGTTTCGAAAATTACACTACATTCGCCGTTCTTTTAGTCGCTTTTCGCTTTATGTAATGTATATATAGGAAGTACATGCTTGTATACCACCACCATGGCTTTCGAAGCACTTCACTTGTTGAAACCTGACAGTGATTGTTGGCGTCAATCGCAATTACGCGTAGTGCTCTGCGAAACAGCACGGAAAGATAGAATTGAAATTAATATTCCTCGAACACAGGGAAACAGTATGCGATAGTACATGTACATGAAGTTGTATTGAACGTGGCTAAATATAAAAAGCGTATGAAGTACTTATTCCGTTAGAGGTGTATAACTATAGGACACATTAGGTGTCTGCCGATACTGAATATACGAGTCAAAGATGAGGGTACAGGGAAGATGGATGTGATATATGAACGAAAAAAATGAACGAGTCATGTCATGTCCTGAGCGGACCTTGCTGGGAGATATTTATGCTTTTAACGGGCTTTAAGGATATCAGCGGTGAATTAAATTCGCGCAGGCTAAAAACTGAAACTCACCTGCGGGCTATAGATACGAGTTTGAGCATCGCCTTTACAAGATGGTTGAGAGTGGACGCCTGTCGAGCTCGTTCCGATTTTCACAGGAGGAGATCGATATCGCAAGAAGATCCTTTCGAAGTCGATGTCGATCCTCAGAGAATAAGCAAAATCGACAACGTATTGCGCCGCATTGATAACCTGTTGACACGATTTCTCGAGATTAGTGATCTCTTGCAGGGTACGTATTGTTGGTCGATGTTGCCAACGCAGCTCGCTCTGTTGCCGTTGTTCTTCGAGGGTATTATACAGCAGGACGATACGAGCGTATTCTTCTTGGAGATCTTCGGAGCACCGTGTGACCTACAATACAAATCCTGTTAGTTCAAGACATGCTTATCCGTAGTATCGGAGACATATGTCGAATGAATTAACGCACCAAAGGGTTTTCGTGTGGATGAGGAAGGGAGCGCATACTCCGATCAATGCGCGCTGCGCTCCGCAAATCCAGGATATTCTGGCGCGTATCACGAAGACCCGTCACCGCCACTTCCTCTGTACTTGCCGACCCATGGCTTGGATGCCGCTGCCCTTCCGGTCGGGAGTAGGGCTTTGCCTGGCGACCTTTCGCTCGCACCGTTCGAAACGCCATATCTGAGTCAGGCGACGGTGCTAGGGGCTCTACTCCGCGAAGCCAGGAGACAATTCGTGCGTTGAATGCCTCTTGGGTAGAACTAGGGGCACAGGCGTAGAGCTCGTGGGCTGTCGAGCGTGCAGCGGCGGGTGCATTTCGATGCATATCGTTAATCTGCGGCGTTCCTAGGGATGAAGGTAGCGATAGGAGATTGTGACAATCAGGTATCTCGAGGCAAACTGGTGGGCGACGTGCGCCGGGAAAAGGAGAAAGGGAAGGGGCATTTTGCACGATGAGCCTAGTGCTTATATATGTTGGCGAGTAAAAGGAGCTTTGTCCATATATAATGCATGCAGGGCGACGTCACCGTTAATGCGTACGTCAACATCCCTGTCTTGATGCAATCGAGAATTGATGCAACGCAAATTGTGTTTAGAGTCGTGCAAGGCGGTCGTGCAAGGCGGTCGTGCACTTCGCTCGTGCCCTTGACAATTAGCCGCGAGAATCGCTCGACTGAAACTTATTTTCAGCATAAACATGGATATTTTTGTAAGTAGTTGTTGAGGATTTGAAGTGTTGAAGCCTCTGAATAAATCAGATATGCGCAGTTCTGGGCGACCCTAGCCATTGTCGTTGTGCCTACCGTTGCCCGAATAGATTCCACCAATGTGTGACGATCATTTCTGACAGCACGGAATGATAAAATTTCGAGTCATCAGAGCGAAATCGGAAGACAAATGTCATGAAAAGGACTTCAGCAAAAATTGAAAGGCCGCAGATGACCGCTGAAGTCGTAAACACCTGCAATTGCTCTATACAACTCACAATTCATGCATGATATGAAAGCAAAGGCGTTCATGTCAATGATCGCAGCTCCATTCTCGAGTGGGTTTCTTTACGCCCCTTTATCATTCTAATCCCCTTCCTATCCGACATTTGAACGGCTCCTGATGCTAGTCATTGTCGGTGTTCTTGACCCGCATCCATATTTCGGCTTCATCATGGCAAACGCATGGCCTACTCGTGAGCCGGTGTCGTTCGAAAATATAGCGTAACCTGGGCATGCCAGCTCATGATGCGTGGAAGTCGTTAAACAGACGGAGCGCAACGTCGGCACCATTGGCGGGTACAAAAAACCCTGAACAGTGAGAAGACAGAAATGCCTGTTGCTTAAAAACATAACGACACTAGTAGGTAATCTTTTGATCGGAACATTATTTTTGGAAAAAAATTCTTAGTATGGGACGGAATTCCTTCTAGCACTTTATGGCAAAGAACTGTATAGGGGGAAGTGGGTAGATGAGCGTACCCTTATCCGTGAGTGCAAGAAGCAGTGGTATGTCGGAACTGATAAGCGAAGTGTCTAATCTTCGATCGTTCTAGCCACTTTGCCTATCAAAATCTGTGGCGGCGTGGAGATACACTGTTCGGAATAGCTAGCTCAAGACTCTATCGATTATCATCGACCAGCCTGCTTTCGTTTCCGAATTCCCGGCTGACATTTGTCAATATGTCGGGTGTAAAAGAGTGCTCTATTAAGGAAGGTTACATTACCCTTAAACAAATCCAATTCACTGTTTTGACTACACGTACTGTCGGTCTGAGTAACTTTAAGTAAAATTGGTTAAAAGAAAAAAATGCGCTTTCAATTCGTCACGGCTTTTCTTTTCATCGAGGATGAGGGTGCCTCTTTAAAAGGTGTACGACAGTGGATTAACTTGAACCTTAGGAAGGACATTCAAAAATGAGGCGTAGTGTTCTTCGTCCGCTTTGCGATAATTATTCATGAATGATTTAATATCTCACAAAATAGTAAATATTGCAAGATTTCGAGTTCGTTGCGATTCGTAGGCCAATCCCACGGATGATCGCGCCACGGCAATTTCCTTTTGCAGAGGAATCAACGCCCATTGCCCACGCTTTCATTCCTCCCCGCCCAGCGCAACGCTAATCCCAAAGCATTCAATCAACAACGCTCGTTTCTCCAAATTATCAGAGTATGTACTTCGGACTCGGTTCCTTTTCTCGCTTTGCTGCTTCTCTGGGGATCGCCTTTTTGGTTCAAACTGGGATAGTATTTGCATGCGAAGGCGAATGCATCGTCTCAATCACAAAGGCTTTCGTTGGGAACTATTCGGGACCAGTCAACACCGCTATGACACAAATGGTGAGTATTTATGATGCGGCGCTAGCTACCTGCTTTCTGATAGGCGGTATCGCCCACAGGCGAACACCCTCGCCGCCCGAGTTGGTCCATACAACTTGAACAACGTCCCCGCCATATCATTCTTAGCTCCTTTCATAGACGAATACAATCGGAGAGCCTACGACTACATGGAAAACGCTATATTCCCTTCTTACTTTCACGGCAAATGTCAAAACCCCGCCACTGGAATTGACCCTCCCGGGTGCCCAAATCCAGACTGCCCCGTCGTCTGTGGGACACCAGGATCGATGATCCACTTCTATCCAAAGTTAAGATACATCAGCTTCGACGCGACTGCTGGCCTCGTCGATGATATTGCCAAACGCGGTTCACCGGCATACAAGCAAGTTTTGAAACTCCTCACTTCGGCGGCGGCGTCATCCAATCCTGCGAGACGAACACTGTTTAGGTTTAAGCGATTCGAAGAAGCAGAGGACCATGAACACCTTCAGCGAAGGGAAGTTGATGCCGACCAATGGTTGCACCCCGCTTCTAAAGAGTTTCGCCCAGCATTGGCTGCCGCTTGTGGGGGTAATCCCAACGCTAAAGCTAACGGTCTTCCGAATTGCAGTTGGGAAGATTCCTTCAAGTCATACATCCTGAGTTTCCCGTAGTAAATCCAGTTCCGCACGTCCTATTATCTACCCATCACGCTATCGAGCATTCTTGTATAATTTTCTCCGACGAGCTTACACGTGTATTATTATCAGCCTATCCATTTATTCTACGTCGATGTGTACAAACGGAACGATAAACATAATTGATATCGCCCTAACTTGGAATCCGCGAATAAGCGCCCGTACGAACACCCATGCAAATGGCAATTCGGTAATCTAAGAACAAGTAAAAACTCTTATACATAGCATAGGATGCTAGTCTGTATTGCAGCATGTTGCGCGAACATGGTACTCATGTATATGCGATATCACTGAATAATTCACCGAACTTTCTGAGCAGATAGAAGTCTACTCCCTTTCGCGGGTAGTCCGATCATAGATATATCTGAAAATCGTATTACTGTTGGTCCAACGAACTGGATAAACATTTTCTGAAGCTTTACGGAATGCGGAGCATGGAGTTTTGGATTCTCCTTCCATGGTAAATCGAAGGAAAAGGCGTTAAGGCTGCTGCTGCGATCCTTATCAGAAGCTGCGGTGCCATTCCAAAAAGCTGTCACAGTCAAATATATGTAAGTTATGCGGCGACACTTCGCGCACCCATACCCATTGCCTTGGTATTCGGCCGTTCAAAGGCCTTCCCATGCTCTCGTGCAACAAGTAGGCGTTCTTGGTGGAGGTACCGTCCCTATCATTTCAGCGGAGCGTTGATTAGGCAACGAAACTAGTGCTCCACTTCGATTTTGACATTAGGAGTTTGGTTGACGGCGTATAAATCCTCCAGTCAGTGAGCCCCCACAGGAAAGAGCGACGTGAATTCAGTCGCTTTAGATCGCCGCTATCTATGCATCCACCAACTCAAAGTCAGGAGACCGCTGACCAGCATCACCAAGCATCCGGTGGCGCAAAGGTGGCGCTCTAGGTTCCACCTCCAAGGGGAGGAAGGGATGATGGCTGACAAGTTTGTGATGGATCTGCATTCAAACAGTTCCTAAACATTAAATAACGGCATTGAGTTTGACGTCCATGAGTCATATGCGGACTCCCCTCTGCCTGTTGATATTCGGAGCACATGGCTGTCTTCGACGAGGTATTTGCCCTGCAAGGCGTGGTGGGCCAATGGCATTGATGCGTCGAAACACCGATAGCATCAGTAGAGTCACCGAAGATTGTGGTGAATTATTCCCCCGATGGTGTCAATTGTGTTTTGAGGGAAGATGTAAGATGCATCATAACGGAGGATCCCATTGAGCAGGGGCGAGCAGGTAGACAAGAGCAATAGATTTAAATGAGAGACCGCAGAAAATGACATCTAAGTCCCGCAAATCCTTTTCATAAAGTCACGCCGTAGTAACCTTTGCATTTTTGAATTTCGAAGTAGGATCAGAGATCATCCTGGAGCAAGCCTATTTCCCTCCCAAAAGTTTTGATAAGGTTTACTCTGATAACAAGCTGCCTTCACCCTACTGAACTGATGCTGAAAGAGTTGCACATCAAGGCCTTGGGTGCCATGACGAGGAAAGGGCACCAAAAATCAGACCATCAACGAAGGAGGAAAGACCTTCCCAAAGCCGTCGAGAAACGCCATGACATGAGCGCATACATTCAATGCAAAAGCCCGAGAGTGACGCAAAGCTTTTCAGAGTTAGATGAGTCATGGAGTAGGTCGGCGTCGTCAGTCAGCACAATCAGGAGAATGCCACAGTTTTTTGGCGATATCAAATAAAGAAGGTGAAAGTAGATTAACTAGAAAAGCTCAGGTAAAAAGTTTTGCCTCGTCCCAAATGACACGACAATCTCAGCTATTCATACCCGCTGGAAGTAGACAATTAGGATACGCTACATCCTACAAACCGCCTCTCGCAAGGATAAATGCTGCACTTGTCTTGGTCAATAATAAGAGCTCTGAAGATTCAAACGGACAGATAGAAGTAGAGATCATGTTGACAGGGAGTGATAAAATGTTGGTGGACTCCACGGCGACGGCTTCATCCAAGGTTATCGAAAGGGATAACCGCCACAAACAAGAAGCGATGCACGAAACGAGAAACATAAAGAGGCAATGGGAGAGATCAAGGGAGCACTTACTCATCGTTTCGGTCATCAGAAAACGTAGATTTGACTGATCCAGAAGTGCATATATGCGACTACTCTCATGGCAGGCTTCCCGCCACTAGTGCTTGCGTCAGTTGGCAGTCGTTGATCCTGGGTCTATGAACAAAAAAATTATATCAAGGCAAAATGTCGCGAATTTGACGCTACCGGAAGGACCCCCAAAGGCATACGGGACGGGACCCGACGCACGAACCGACGAGAATAAAGAGGCGATCGAAGGGGGATCAAGAGAGAACTCACCCTATGTTTGTGGTAAGAGTCACCAGAAAGCGTAGATATAACTGACACAGAGGCGCATATATGCAACCATCCTCACGGGCTTCCTGCCACCAGTCCTCGCAGTGTTGCCCTAGTCAACTAGGGCGACTTTGCGAGCCTTGTTGGCAGAAGTCGATCTAGGCAGGCTCCTATGAGCAAAAGACGCGCATATACGCGCATATACGCGTAATTCAGACCACCAACAATCCAAAAAAAGGAAAATAGCAGAGGGAAGTAGTGGTGGCAGCGACGGTGGTGGTGGAAAGGAAGAAAGAAAGTAAAGCGCCAAAAAGGTGGCATGCGACGCGAAGCTCAGCTTCCCTTACCTGATTTAGTAACCCCTTGTTGGTTGTATAAACAATGTGACCATCATGCTATATATGTCACAGCGCGTCTAAATTAATCTGTCCTGCGCGCTCGGCAGCGCGCTCACTCGTTCAGCGCTCTGCAGCGTGGCGCAGACGACGCCCATCATCATAATTGACAAGAAGCGCGGTTGAATGCTGAGATGTGAGATGATTTTCGGCGTTGCTGCAGCGCTCGCACTTTTCAGCGATCATTTCAGTGGACTGGCGTTGCTATCGTCGTCGGATCGAGTCTATCACACGGCAACGATGCCACTATTGTTGAGGTAAAAAAACCCTAAATGCAACGCGAACGACGCAGAGCGCTTCTATCGGTTTTCCCATGAATAGGTTGGGTACTTTTACATAAGAATCACAAAAAAGAATTCGAAAAGGGAAAGAGGAGGAGGAAGAAAGGAAAGACCATAGAAATTTGCGAACAGCTTTGCAGAGCCCAAGGCATTGGGATTTACTCATAAATAGTGTATTTCATGCCTTGGCATAATCAAATTTTTTCTTCGCGCGTTGCGCGTCCCGAGAACGTGTCTCGGACATGCAACATACATGCTCAAGGACAAAAAAAAGCCACACCACGTAGAACTCAATTTAAACCTTTAAAAAAACAAATTTCAGATATACCAACATATATTATTTGCATTCATATTTATTTGAACTCGTGAAACCGCAGGAGGCGCCCAGTATGGGCCCAATTTCTATGAAGTCGGCGTCTATGTGAAGGTCAACCCGAGTCGTGTCACGTGCGTGGCAGATAACTTTTGATCGAGTTATCTGCCATGGTCCCAGTTCCCCATCCTCAATGTCATTTCTCAAGAATCCTAAGAGACAGTTTCCTCCAAACCTATGTAGAATATACGAATTTTTATTTTTTTAAATTTTTATCAAGCAATTTCGGGCAACAATCGGACAATGGCAAATAACTGGCAAGTAACATGGGGCTGTGCATTATTCCCACCTATGTTATTTGACACGGCAAGCTCCGGGCAAATAACTACCCAACGCAACGATGGGTAAGCCCTTCTATCTCGTTTTGAATCAGGGCCCTTTGTCGACGGCACGCCATTGACAACAGTTCTGAATGGGGAGGAAAGAATTGCGTGGAGATTAGATTAGATCCATCCCACTCCCTCTAATCTCATCTCCATCTCCCTCCGATCGCAACACTGCCTTCGCGCTGCTGCGCAATGGCGTGTGCGTTTGACTCGCAGATTCGAAAGTGCTAGAATAATGGTATTTATATCAAGATCATGAATACCCTTGCGTCATGGGCTCGTCATGATCTCTCTTTCCACTATAGCCCCACCGTTATCGATGTACTCAATTGACTAAGAGATTCTGCGAGATTTGGAGTTGTGTGTATGCGATCTGGAATGACTTGGGTGTTTATGGTGGTTGTGGGCTGCTTGCTTATTCATTGGAGCAGGCGTTGGTTGTGTGGCGTAGATTGCGTGAGGTATGGTATGGTATGGAAGTGCGGCGCATTTCTCCTCCAAACAATGTGGTATGTACTTTACTGCGCGTTCGATGATCCATTGTTTTTTCTCATCTGTGACTTGCATTGCCGTCATAATTTTGTAGGGCCGCATCCCTCCAAAATATGCATTGTTCCCCAATTACCTGCATACTAACTACCCTGCCAGGCCTGGCAGGCGCAATGCAACGCAAGCCATGACCCTCTCCAGGCCTCCCTCCTCCCTGTCTGTCGAAATAATGGACCCATTGCGCATTGTCAAAGCGTCGAGAACCGGATAATTACATGTCAATATCAATCTATCTTTGCGCATCATTAGTACATGTGCACCAGAGTAAAGCGGACTCGGACTCTCGGGGAGGAGAAGGCGGACGGGCGGAGGCGAGCTGTCACCGCTTCACCGCCTCGTCTCGACCGCTTTATTTTTCCCTTAAATTTCCCTGGGACGTCTGTTATTATTCCTGGCTCTCAGGAAGAATCGGAAGGATCCAGACTCTTTCGACTTTTGTTCACAGCATTGCGAAGTGCTTTACAGTACATATTTCTGTCAGTTTATCGATCTTAAGGTCTAATCGATCATATCTATTTTGATTTACTTTTACTTGACATGCGCTCAAACTAACCACACCCTCGCCTCTCGAGGGCTCGCCGCGGCTTTGTGCACACGGCAATTGCGCAAATCCGATGTAGACTTCACACTAAATGATCATGATCGTAGTTGAGCCGCCTCGGATTCAGAGGATTGACTGTCGATGACTATCTCCCTCCGAGTTCCTCTCATCACCGATCAGTGATTTATTCCCAGTTTTTCAGCTTTAAATAAATGCTGCGTGGGCGGTGAGCGGTGGGCGGTGAGTGCTGTAATGAATTGTGATTAGTAGATGTAGGCGTGCTGTGTTGTATGGTGAGGATTCAGACGATATGATCAGTGATTCGTTGATACATTAGACAAGGGGGCTATGTAAAGACAGTCATTATGATATGGATGGATGATGGTGGCAAGGTTAAAGTTACAATTACATGATTACTTTGTTTGTGTCAGACGGTATTGTTAATGGTCATGTACTTGGAGAGATGCGATTTCGAGGGAAGTACACAATCAATAATTGTCGAACAATACTTGCCAATGCAGACGCCGAATTGTGACAAGCACGACAGCTGGGTACATTGAAGGCCCGGGAAACGCACGACGTCGCCTCGGGGGTCTTCGCATGCGCACAGTTCATATATCGATCTTTTTATTTCTTTTCTTTTCTTTTTTGTTTTGGGGCAGTAAAAATACACACAAAAAGTACTCGGAGCCCCGGATCCCGGGTCGTCCATCCATCCATCCATCCATCCATCCACCCACCATCCATAATCCATTTCATCCATCCATCCATTCATTCATTTGTAAAGAAGTAGCAGTACATAAGTTAGAAGAGTTATAATTAAACCCTAATAACAACTTTCGCGGCCGACATGCGCGCGTCCGACGACCCAGCGTCTTGTTTTTTAAATTTCTTCCGCGAAGTGTATTTCCGGCGTCGGAGGTGAGATAGAGAAGGGGGGGAAATGCCAGAGTGGGGACAACGTGGGTGAGAAGAGAGTCGAGGAGTCGTGCATGTCGGAGGATGGATTGGAGGGTGTCTGTTGGTAGGAAGGGGTTCTCTTGCTTATTCGTATACTCTTCGAGTTCTTGACGGTCAATCCACGTCGTCCTTGGAGATAGCTTAACTATCTATTAGTATGCTCGATGTTTACTAAGCTCGGGGACGTCCGAAGGTGTATAATCACATCAACGCCTCGAGGCTCGAGACGACCTGAATCGGTAGCGATGTCGTCACCTTTTACCTGCATGCATGCAGGTATACGGCACTTGTGCTATACAAAAATACTTTGACACTTGCATACAGTAGAACAATGGCCTTTCGTACGCTGCTGCTGCTCCCGTGAAAGGGGGTTTGCTAATTATACTTACATCCCGTTTACACCTCTTCCACGGAATGGGCTTCTGTTTCTGATGATCAGTTGTGGGTTGAAGGGAGGATCTAGGCTTCGGCGTAGTTGGGGTTACTGTATGTATGGGATGATATGTATGTAGGTTGGTACCCAGGGTAATCAGTAATAGTAGTGGTGAGACTCGGATAGATAGATAAGAAGTTGTAGTTAGCTAAGTAAGTAAATCACTGGGTATTATTGGATGCGAGCTTGATTCTGATTCACTCGATTTGATAGAGAGAGACTCAAAAGGCTTAAGCGGATGCTTCTTTGCCTGGACATGGGGTTCTGGTGCTTTAGCTCGCGACAGTCGTGTGCTCGAGGAGGAGTTGTTGGGGAGCAGGGGTTATTTATTTGTTGTACGTTATTTGTAAATAAAGACCTGAATTCGTCCACATTCCCTCGATGCGTAGGATGCGTAGGACGAGAACATGCACATACCACTCGACGAGACGAAGCGTTTTCGATAACGATACCCTGCATGCATCGCAGGGCAAAGTTAGGGTCCAACGAAGTCCACGCGCCTGCCTCGAGGCCATGCATTTTGGGTGTAATTAGCCGTATGGGATTACAGGGGGTTTTAAGGTTACCTTTTGCGGAGAGAGTGCTTAATATGGGAATAACGCGGATTAGGAAGGTATGTGGGGGTGGCACAAAATTGTTGCAGATATGGAGCGCAGTAACTTGGAGATTCGAAGAAGGATGGAGATTCGAGCGAGGTCTGCTGTTGGAATATCGATAGGCAATAGGCTAATTGTGAAGTTGCGAACGGAATTTGTATTGTATTAATAGGTGGGTGATGAATCCAGCCAGGTGGGGTGAGGTTGTTGCTGAGTTTGCGATCTCTAGGATCTTTGGGGCTGCAGAAGGGAGGTGTTTCCCCAGAGACTGCAGGTAACTTCGATCGCTGCTGGTATGCGTAGCCATGTCCCCTCTCGATCCCTCCCTCTATTCTATTCCCCTTCGCAGCCAGGGGAGACGATTCTAAAATACGAACGACTGTCAGGCGTAGTTTGTCGTGGAAATCGAAGTCGGGGCGGGGAGCGTCTGGTGACCGAGCAGTTGTGAGACGGACGCCCCGATCTGGGACTGGGAGAATGAAACGCCACCGGAGCCAAGCAAGGACCAACAATGAAAAGGGCAGGACACGAGCTGTGCGTGCGAGTTCTCACGCCATCAATCTTCTTCCCCGTTTCACTAGTTCAATCCGCCCGCACTCCCTGCCTGCACATCCTCCGTTTCCCCCTCCCCCCTCTTCCCATCCACCACCACCACCCACCATGTCCGCCGTCCTCGTCTCCAAGCCTGCCTCCATATCCTTCGGCGCCGCGCCCTACGCACACAGGCGGCATCCGTCCGCCCCCGTGGTTGTTCAGCCCACCCGAACCCCGGGCGTCTTTTCCGTGAAGCAGAAGGCGCTTACCCCTGCACGCCATCAGAGCTCTGCACAGCGTCCAAGCAATGCCGGCGCAAAGCCCGCGACGAAGCAGGGCAAGGGTCCACAGGTCGTAGCGCGCTTGCTCACCCCGGCGCCTGTCGTCCCTGATAAGAAGCCGCAATCGCACATCGGGCAACCGCCGTCGACTCCGACCCCGCAGTCCCGCGGAAGGGCCCATGTTAAGAGTGCGAAGGATAAAGCTCAGGCGTACAGGTGAGGATTCGTTTTTTCTCCCCAAATGCGATTTCCATCCCCATCCAGTTATGCTGATTTTTACAATAGGAGTGCATCGCACTCATCCATTCGCGGGAAACACGGGCGCCAACCTTCACCTCCCATTACGACTGTAGCACAGTCACAAGCAAACCAAACCCCCTCGCAGGCAGAGGTTTCCATAATTTCAACCAATGTTTTCGACCCGTTCCTCGACAGCCCCTCCACGTCCCTTTTGAGTTCCCCTCCACCATCGCCTACCCTCGCAAGGCCCTCTGGCAACCTCGCCCGCCGCAGGAACACTCCATCGGTCGTTTCGCCGTCTCCAGTGCCCTCCAAGGCGATACCAGTGCCTTCTGTCGGAAAACGTCATCACTATCCCAGCCTCTCTCGTTCAGATCCAGTTCCATCGCACATGCAACGTCCTCGTCCCATCAACAAGCGCTCGTCAACCTTGGAGAACTTCCCGATTTGTGACGATTTGAACGAGGCGGCGGCTGACGACTACCCTCCTTCGCCCCCTTCCACCCCCTCTCGTCCATCCCACAGCGGCGGTCCCCGTACAGCCCCGATCTCCGCTCGCAACCCAGGCGGTTTCCCATTCACCAAGCTGGAAATGCCCACGCCTTCTCGCCCCTCTGGCGGGAAAAGGCACCACCGCCGGGTCCCGAGCGAGGGTGTCTTCAACATGTCATCCGACGAAGACGTCTCTACTGGTCCGGAAGGGAGCGTTTCCATGCGAACGACGCTGTTTAATCTAATGAATGCAAAGTCGGCGCCAGCGCGGTTCTCCACACCTGTGCCCTCTCGCGCGCTCCCACGGTCGAGGGAGCAGTCGCCTTCTTTTATTGGCATGACGAAGGATCAACAACGTCTCGAGCGCGAGGCTGCGAGCAAGGCCGGTTTCTTTGCGAGTTCGATGTTCCAAAACTCGCCCAGTCCGGAGGAACTCCCGGACCCGCTCCTCCTCTGAGGAGCACCCCTTTTTTTCGTTCTTGTACTATCATTGAATTTAGAGAAGATTTAGAGGTAATGCTTATTTTATTTCTTTTTTATTCGTCGTTTCTTGGGTTGACGACTTGCGTCTCTTTTTTTTCGATTTTGGGACTAGCTCTTGGGAATAATTGTTTTTTAGACGTCTTTTTTTACCCCCCACCCGCCCACCGCCCTCTTGCATTGCCCTCCCTGCATCGACGCCTGCCTGCCTGCCCCCTATATCACCCATCATGCAGCTTCGTTACCCGCCACCCACGCTATTGCCCAGGCTCCACTGACACGTCCTGCCGTATCCACCACCCAATCACGCATCTACCCACCGACCGCACCCCACACCGAACGAAAAAGCCAACACCCAACCCACCCGCTCACGCCCCTCCAACGCCCTCCCCAACGCACATATACCCCCCGCCGCATTAAGTGATTCCCCCAAAATCCCCACCTACCTACTCAAACCCAAACCGCAAGTGTATCAACATAATCCAAGCGACGAGCTTGTGATCATTATCGTTATTGATTCTAATCGTGTATTACACTTTTTTCTTCGTTTTTTCTGTGTCTCTCATCATCCATCCATCCATCATCAACCATCAACCATCAATCATCCATCATCTTATTGTCATCCTCCTTTTTTGTGGCGTTTGTGCGGCGTTTGTTGGGGACGCTGCGTTTTGTTGCTGTTGTTGCTCTTTTTGTTTTGCTTGTTGGGCGTTTTGGGTTTTTTGGGTTTTGGGTTATGGGTTCTTTCGACCTCGCCGCCACGGTGGACGACGACGACGACATCTTATCATGCCCCTATCCATTGTGTGGCTACCATATCGCAATGGTCCGGGACTCGGGATCCGCGTCTGCTCCGGATCATATCGGACTGGACCGGATGTTCGTTTTTGGTCGCCGACGGACCATTATCTCCGGCCTCGGTCTTCAGGTTGCGCGCGTCGGGCGGACGGGTCACGGGTTTTTTGTCAGCCTGGATTACATCGGCCGCGGCGACGCCTCCTACATCGCGTCGTCGCGAGCGAAGTTGTTGTTTGAACGAGCGGAGTCACAGAAGGTTTATATTTTTCCCCCTTTCTGCCGCTCGATGGGGAAAGCTGGCTGGGTAGTTTTTTTGTTTCTTGTGAGCTGCTTTTGTTTTTTGTTCAGTGGATTGTATTTTTATGATTTTTTTTTCTTTCTGTCGTTCGGCAGCATCCATTCATCGCTATCGCTATCGCTACTACGCCCCGACACTACCACATACCTCGACATACTACGATACCGACCGGCTACGATGACGATTGCCACCACCACCACCACCACCACCACCACCGCTATGCAGGGTGGCTGGCATTTGCGTTTTGCATGCTCGACTACCACTACTACTACCCCCTTTGGTTTCCCCCATCCAATTTTTTTTTCGACCGAACCAAAACGATTATTCTCCAGGGCTTTGGGTTCTTTCTCGCTCACTCGCTCGCTCACTCGTGTCTTTTTCAATGTTATGGTCTTTTACGTTATATCTCTCCCGTCCCCCAACATTTTTTTGGTCATTTGCGTTATTAGGACAACCTCGATCTTTCGGTTTGGGATGGGATGGGTAAGCGCTTTTTTGAGCGTTTGCTTGTCCCGACCACCACCACCACCATCACCTACCCTCAGCATATTTTCCGACACACCTTAACTTTCATCGAACCCGACCATCACCCCACCCCTACGAAATCATTGACTTCGGTCATCCACCCACCCACTCATCCATCCTCGACGCGGTAAAATTATACTACCTCCTTATCATTGCCGTCCGCTATTGTCTACTACCACTACTCTCCGACAATGCCTCCCTCTCATCTGCCGCCGTCGCCGATCTACGCCGCTGTGCCCATATGCTTACGTTGTGCAGTTGTGCCTTATCGCCTTCATCGACATCCTCCTCATCATCCTCATCCTCCTCATCAGCGAAGTCTTTTCAGGCGCGATTTGGGGCGGTTGCCTTGTAGTGTTTTTGCGCTACTCGGTACCGCCTCGCGCCTGATGATGACGATCGAGTCGATCGACAAATAAACGAATCAATCAAACCGAACCTGAACCCGAACCCACCACAGCACTATCATTTGGATTCTTTTTTTTTCTCCTTTTCTGGTTCTCTTCTCAACTGTACCATCTCCATGCATGGGATGCACGCGCGCGCTTTTTTTGGCGTTGTGGTGTCCTATTTTCCTCGGTCTTCTTTTTCTCCTTTTTCTTTTTCTGTCTTTTTTTCTTTTTCTTTTTCCGGTCAGTATCTTATTTCTTGTTTCACGACGCCGCCTACGACGCATGTGATGAATTCATCCTTTTATCTATAAATCCTTTCTATTATTTTTTGGGCCTTCTTTTTTTTTGCATGTTGTTGTTTCATAGTGTTGCGTTTTACATATTTCCGCGGTCGTCCTCCCCCCTTTTTTCTTGTTATTTTATATTCCACTTATTCTTCTTCGGGCGGCCGCTTCCCCCCCTTTTTTTATATTTTGTTGATTATTTCCTTATGGTTTACGCCTTCAATCTCCCCTCTTTTCTCACTTTTGCGTTGTTTGCATGATCATCAATCCTCAAGTGTATCCAGTATTCAAGGCGTTTTATCGTCGACATCCAATCCAATTCCGATTCCAGTCAACCCCTACAAACCAATTGTTTTTCTACTATTACTGCTACTTACGCATCACCCTTACCACCACCGCCACATACCGCCGCTCCGACACACCCGCGCACACCTCTACTACGCCCTACACTTCTCTCTATCATCCCACTAAATTCTTCCGCTACTGCTGCTCGTGCTCGGCCGTCTTTTGCGGTCGGGTGCGGGTATGTTTGTTGTACTACGGGCGATCTGACCTTCTTTTGTCCTTTGGGTTTTTGGTTTCGGTTGTGGGATCTGCGGGCGCCTTGGATGAGTACGCTTCAATGCGGAGGTGAGTGTTTATGTTTTTCATTGATTGGAGCGGGGGCGCTGATGATTTGTGTTTGATAGGCCTCTTGTAGACGGCGGCCAGTCGGCGCTTGATTGTCCGCGACACAACCACAACTCGAAATCGAACCGATGCGAAAGCGACTGCTTGCTGTTCGTCGGCGGTTGACGCTCCTCCGTCATGATCTGTGTCTTGTATGGTGGGGGTTGTTGTAGCCCATCGTCCCCTTTGCCTTTTTTTTTCTGTTTCCGGTATCGATACGCTCGACATGTCCTTCCCTTTTTCTCTTTTTCTCTCTCTTTACTTCTTGCTCCCGTTCTTTCATGTGCATGGACTCCCAAATACAAATTCCACCCACCCAATCCTACGAGTATGAAAAAGTTGCAAAGTATCAAAAAATTCACCCTTCATTGAGCAATTGATATATAGAATTTTTGTACTACCAGTATTTCTCGGTTTTTTTCTTTATTCATTGTCCTCCCCACCCCACCCCCTTATACTGTCATCCCTCCTCTTTGCATCCTACCTCTATCCTTCGCCATACCATCCGCCAACCCCAATGTCATTTCTTCCTTTTATCCGCCCCGCCTCGATCGCGCTTTAGCACCACTTGTTATTTGCTAGTCCCACTACTCTCTGTCTGCATTGCATACAAACTCCCTCGCTTGCATATACATATACGTGCCATTTGCTTATCGCATACGTACATACGTACAGATACACACACAAAAGCTCATACAATTACTTTACATACTACAGTATTATTTGCTGCAATTGCATTGTTTTTTTATGAGTATTTCGTTGTGCTTTTTTGAGTTTTGAATTTTTCTTTGCGTTTTTTTTGGTTTGCTTCATTTGTGTCATATGGAACCGACACCTTGTTATCACCCCTTTTTAATCCTAGACTGACTGTTACGCAGGATTGATCAAGTGGTGGTCGTTGTAGCCTGGCTCGCCCTGCTTCTTGGTGACATCGTGAGCAACAACGCCTTGGAGATTATATCCTCCTGCGGCGTGAATCAGCACCACGAAGGCTTGTTTATACATTCATTCACGCACCTGCGGCATTTTTCTTGTAAACAGCACGAGTGGGCCTAGGCTTTTCTTTAGGCGTAGAGACAGGAAACCCATGGCGCTCTTTGTTGATAGGATATTCAAGACCTTCACCAGACATAGACGGAATAGGCTGTTTTTGTTCACCGGGTGGCCCTTGAAGTCTATTTTTGAAAGGGCTGGGCTAATTGAATTGGACTGAGTGAGCGCCTAATTTATCTGGTAATTGATGATAAAGCGCACGTATTTATCCTTCCTGCGACCATAGACTTCCTGCTTCGCGAGGTTATAGGCGCCCGTGCGAGCATCTTTTCCAGTGAACATATCTGCGACAAAGCCGTTCAGAAGGATGAACAATATCAGAAGAAGACAATATACCATGGTCTGGCACGCGAAACCAATCAGTCCGCGCGGGCATGTTTCCGTGCGCTCGAGTTTGCGCGTGAATGGCGTTGATGGGAGCATAGTGTGCAGCTGCTGCTGCCTTCTTGGCTTGCTTCCGGGCATTTGCAGCAGCTTGCGAGGCCACAGCCTTCGCGTTGGTTTTGTGCTCGTCCTCCGCCATGTTCGGCTTAGGCGTCTTGGGCTGTTTTGGAGGATGGTATTTTTTCCTACGAGCCTCCGCGCGCCAGCCGCTGATAATGCGTCCCTTGGCATTTTTCTTGTATTCCTTATTGTTTGGTGTTGACTACGAACTGAAGAGAGGAGTGAGCTGTAGAGCGAATACAAAGTATAAGTATTCAGATGATAATGGGACATACGGCTGATTTGCAGCGATCAAGGCAGCTTTCTTCCCAGCGTTGGCTGCCTGGTTGTGGGCGACCCTGGCTCGGACGGCATTCTTTCGCGCGGTCTGAGCAGCCTTCGACACTTTGGGACGAGGAGTGGCGCGGCGGAAGATATCTTTATCGTCGGCGCAAGCGAGTATTTCGAATTTGACGTCTTCACGCTCGAAGAGAGAAGAATCATCGGCGACATCACGAGAAAAGACAGCTTGTGAGTCGGACGACAAGTCGAGAGAGCGCGCCTCAACGGATACAAGATCGGACGGCTGGACCGGCAGACAGAGGGACGGAACCACGATGCTCAAGAGCGTAGGGAGGATGGTAAGGAAGAAACGGGGATGCATGAGTTAGAGTGGATCAAATTAGACCAAGCGCAGCTCGGTAGGTAGTGGAGAAGACCAGCTTGGAGGGAAGGTCAGAGGCTCTTCCGCCTTTTATAGGTACTCCGAAGCTTCTTTTCTGACAATTTCAGATTTGGGAAGGTTGATCAGGAAACGGCGCCCAGATAATCAGATGTTATTCCCTGGCGATAATACACCTCTTAAAGCTTCATCATTGGCTCGATCAATTGGCTCGAAATTTGGTACACAGATAGAGCGACGTACTGCAAGTATTCCTCGTATATGGATATTGGGTATGTAATTTTTCTTCAACGAAAATTCAAGAAGTGTTTGAAGCCACGCTTGACGATTTGGGCAATCAATCTGTAGTGGGTCCATGGGCGGTATACATCGGCGCGGGGGGTAATGTTAGCAGCGGTAAGGTTCGCTAAAATTTAAACGCCATCGGGACACCGCAAAATTATAATTATTAAATTATGTGGGTCCATGGACGATGTGAGACCTGGATCAGCGGATAGGTTCGCTGATGTCGGGAAGCAGTGGTGCGTGCGCCAGCGATAACTTTGTTCACCAACAGGAATCAGTACCCAGGACCCAGTACTCACAGAATTTCCATGGCAGTACTCACTCAGTACTTATTCCTAGAACTTAGAAAAGCTGACTCACCCAAATGCGATTAAGGCAGCACCATAATTTATCAATAGCGACGCTCACCGATCTTGAAAATGGAAGTTGGTTGTTACAGGGTCTCTCCCGATGTCATGGCTTCGTCCAATATGGGGGTTATATATTAACATTGTGCGTTCTCGCTAGCAACTACGGTCTCAAGGGAAGAGAATTTTCCAGATATCAGCGAGGGGAATGTCTCTTTCAAATCCAGTCTCTGCTTCTGCAATTGCTGCCTGTGAATATAGGTGAGTGCATGAATGGAGAATATTCTGATTTCAGAATCCAGATACCTGTAACAACTGTTTTCCTTCAGGATTGACAATGACGTTCTGCTCGGCAATAGCCTTAAGTGCCGGCAAAACTTCGTTCTGGCGATACCCAATCTGCTCCTCGCGATAGATCCTGGACCCTCCAGCCAGGAGGTGCAGCACAGCGTGGATAGCACAGACTTCCGCGAGCTCATTGGGAATCAGTTCCTGCCATTTCGTTCCCTCGAATCGGAGACCAGCGGTGATTTCCCCAGATTGCACGCTGGAATTGCAAAGGCCAGTGCGTACACAAGCGCCAGAGATGAGAGCGGCAGCGAGGTAAGGGTTGGTGGGTTCGATGGCGGGGGGTTCGTCCGAGAACACCCATTTCAGAAGATCGAGAACGATAGCGTTCACAGCCTGGCTGTATGGCTCCTCGACGAGTTGTCGGTTGGAGTCCAGTGACTTGATTAGAGGCACATCGGGATCGTTTTTTAGTTCTGCGAGGATGGTCGCAAGCCTTTGTGATTCATAGGGTTTCTCCTTGGCTAGCTCTACGAAAGTGTCTCCGAGCTCGTTGATTGTTTCCCAGGTTGGATTGGCCTTAATGGTCTCAACTACCGCAGCTTTATCGTGTGAAGCAATTGCAGTGGCAATGGAAGAGGTCATTGTGGTCGCTGTTGTTGTGATTTGTTGATAAAGTTGAAATCAATTTTGCGTATTATACGAGTCGGAGCGGAGTCTATCTAACAATTGGCGAGTAACGATGCTTGGAACAGGAGAGGGGTGCGCGGTGCATCATCACGTCAGCCTCAATCGATCACTGAGCCACGCGGCTTCTGTCATTTTGTGCTTGATCTGTGAGAGATCTACAACACGAGCGTTGATGACAATCCTCAGCTCCGCTTCCACTTCGCAAAGTAATTTTATAATGAATCCAGAATGGCGCACAAGAGTTGCTCGATATATAAATTGCGTCAGAAGATTTGTGGTTTATCGCTGTCTACTGTATCAAGGGAAGAGGATTGCCCAGATATCGGCGAGAGGAAGGTCTTTTTGGAATCCAGACTCTGCTTCCGCAATTGCTACCTATAAACGAAGGTGAGCACATGAATATAGATTATTCGGATTCCTCGAAATACCCGTAACAACTGTTTCCCTTCAGGGGATAATTCTATTGGGAAACCCACCTTTCCCGAGAAACCCCAGGTTTCTCAAGAAACCCACCTACTGCTGGTTTTTCCGGGGTCCATCCCAGAAAGATATATCAGGCCTGCCGTGCTGCTGGCATGTCGGCACGTCACGGCAATGTCCACGGACTCTGCACGGATTGAGCGACACTTCACCGAGGGATCTAATTCTAAGGTTGAAAAAGTAGATAAAAGTAAAGACATAATGGTTTTCTATGCATTCAATATATATATTTTAAGCTCTTAGTACTGTTGGTGAGGACTGGCGACGGATGAAAGTGTGGCTGACGCGTGTTATATGCAACTTTTCGCATGCATCACACTGAAGTAGGCCCCCCAAGATGAGTGCCCGAAAGATGCAGCAAGAGTGTATAGATATAGAAAGTAGAATATATTTAATTTTAAGGTGTATCTGCATCGTGACATTTTTTTTTTTGCATGACGAGGTGTTCCTCGCCAGAGAAGAGCTTTGCGCAACCTTTGTGCTTGATTCTCCGCACCCTGCGCAAGGTACATACATGCCATTGTTCATGTTAATTTTTTATCGGTAGATGCTTTGAATTCTCTCTCAAATACTTATAACAGGTTCTTTAGAAGGACGTCCTCGCGGCGGTGGTCCTAGCAAGACTACAAGAAGGTGCAGTGTATTATCAAGTAGGACACAATAGAGGAACATGTCCGATCCTCGCTCAAGGTAAATTGGAGTACCATAACATATATCGATAACTATATACTTTTACAAGCTGTGAAATACAATGGCGCACTCATATTTTTGTGCGTAGCGCGACCGACGACGCACGAACTCGCGCGTTCTACTAGGACCCCGTACCGCCGCGACATGCCGTTGATGCGGAAATGCGGCAAAACCCGACTGGGTTTCCCACTGGAACTGGGTTTCCCAATAAGCGTTTGCGGAAACCCTGGGTTTCTCAAGAAAGGTGGGTTTCCCAATAGAATTATCCCTTCAGGGTGGACAATAACGTTCTGCTCAGCAAGCGCCTTTAGCGCGGGTAAAAGTTCACTCTGGCAAAACTTGATTTGCTCCTCACGAATAATCCTGGATCCTCCGGCCAGGAGGTGCAGCACGGCATGGACAGCGTTGACCTCCGCGAGCTCGTCGGGTATCGTTTCCTGCCATTTCGTTCCCTCCATTCGCAGACCAGTAGTTATCTGACCTGATTGCACAGCTGAATTGCAAAGACCGGTGCGCACGCATGCGCCAGAGATAAGAGCGGCGGCGAGGTAAGAGTTGGCTGGCTCGATGGTGGAGGGTTCGTCCGTAAACACCCATTTGAGAAGATCGAAGACGATAGCGGTCACGATCTGGCTGTATGGTTTCTCGACGGGCTGTCGGTTGAAGTCCAAGGTTTTGATAAAAGGCACTTCGGGATCGTGTTCTAGTTCTGCGAGAATGGATGCAAGCCGTTGCGACTCATAGGGTTTCTCTTTGGCCAGCTCTACGAAAGTGTCTCCGAGCTCTTCGATTGTCTGCCAGGTCGGATTAGCCTTAATCGCCTCGAGTACTGCGGTTTTGTCGTAAGAAGAGAGTGCAGTCGCGATGGGAGAAGACACAAGAGAAGGCATCAGTAGTTGTTGCGGTTTGTAGGAAGAGTTGCAGGTGAGAAACAATTGGCGAGGAACCGTAATAAACCCACAATCTATCAATAGCTATGGTGGGCGCTTACCAATGTTCTTAAGAACGGTCATGGGCTCGTTGGCATGTTTGTGAACAAATTCGTATTGTTCTACATAACTACCACTACTACTAGTACTAGTCTCAAATAATCCACTAAGGACCGTGGGTAGGTGTAATCAAGTGATGGTCATTGTAACCCGCATCGCCTTCCTTCTTGGTGGTGTCATGAGCAACTACACCCTGGATGTTGTATCCTCCTAAATCACAATGGTTATTAGAGCAACAGAGTATAGCAGTAGACGTTAACGTACCAGCTGCATTCTTCTGGTAAATACCGCGGACAGGTCCAGGGTTCTCGGTGGATGTAGCATGGAACCCATGACGCTGGTTGTTGATGGGGTATTCATGTCCGTGGCCGGCCATAGTGGGGATCGGGACGTGACGGCCACCAGGAGGTCCCTGTTCCATGTTCTTGAAGGCAACAGGCTGGAAGACATCGATAATTAGCGTCTATATTGTTCAATCAAGGCTCGAGACGCAGCTTACATATTTATCCTTCTTGTGACCGTAGACTTCCTGCTTGGCGAGGTTATAGGCTCCAGTGCGAACAGCTTTGCCCTTGAGCGTGCCTATCGCAATGTTAGTAAGAGGCTTAACACAAAAAATCGGAAAGACATACCATGGCCGGGTACGTGGTACTTAGCATCGCGCGCAGGCATGTTTCCATGAGTTCGGGTGTGCTCGTGGATAGCGTTGATAGGGGCGTGGTGTGCGCGACCTGCCGCCTTCTTCGCTTGCCTACGGGCATTGGCAGCTGCTTGCGAAGCCACAGCCTTCGCGTTGGTTTTGTGCTCACCCTTCGCCATGTTCGGCTTGGGGGTCTTGGGCTGCTTGGGAGGACGGAAGCCCTTAGCACGAGCGTCCGCGCGCCAACCACTGGTGATGTGTCCGTTTGCGTCTTTCTTGTACTTCTTCCTCGCTGGTTTTCCTTGCGGGCTAAAGATAGGAGTGAGCTTGAATAAAACAAAAACAAAACACTCAAATGATTATGCTACATACGGATGGTTTGCAGCGATCAACGCCGCCTTCTTCGAAGCATTGGCTCCTTGGTTGTGGGTGACCTTTGCTCGAACGGCATCTTTGCGCGCCGTCTGAGCGGCCTTCGAAACTTTGGGACGGGGGGTGGCGCGGCGAAATATGTCTTCATCGTCGGCGCGAGCGACTATTTCGAATTCGACGTCATCACGCTCGAAGAGAGAAGAATCATCAGCGACATCACGGGCAAAAACAGCTTGTGAGTCGGACGACAAGTCGAAAGAGCGCGCCTCAACAGACACAAGGTCGGACGACTGGACCGGAAGAGAGAGGGATGGGACCACGACGCTCAAGAGCACAGGGAGGACGGTAAGGAAAAAACGGGGATACATAGTGAAGAGTAGAGGAGATTAGACCAAGCACAGCTCGGTGAGTAGTAGGGAGGAGGAAGACCAGCTTGAGAAAATCTTGTGGTTCGCGCATGCCTTTTATACATATTCCGCTCACCATGCGGTCCGTGATAGGCGTGCCAAACACCCTACATAATTCTATCGGGAATCAAATATGCAATTTGCATCATGAAACATTGACTTCTACATACGACGGTTTCAGGGGAAACGCCAATCCAAGCCAACACTTCGCCAATCGTAGAATATTCGGAGCGAACAGCCTCATCGGCGCTTCAAATATAATCGCGACCGTGACGGAAGTTAGCGCATATTCAACACGCGTGATGATATTTTCAAAAGACTCAATGTTTCTCTCAAGCCAGCCATTATATTATTCCTTGGTGCAATAAGACAACGTGTGATAGAACGGTATACATATTTTACTTAAGCCTTGGGCTTCGGCGGAGCAGGAGTGCGAGGAATAGCGATGTGATCGTTGTAGCCGGGGTGGCTCTTATCACGAGTAACATCATGAGAGATGACTCCCTGGAGGTTGTATCCAGCTAGAGAAAAAAAAATCAGTAAAAATACAGAAGAGAATGGGTTGA
The DNA here is from genome assembly GCA_015484465.1 of Pholiota conissans. Lineage (NCBI taxonomy): Eukaryota > Fungi > Basidiomycota > Agaricomycetes > Agaricales > Strophariaceae > Pholiota > Pholiota conissans. The sequence continues at coordinate 143,009 of MU155167.1, forward strand.
CGAGCCGTACCATGCTTTCCATCAGCTCCCCGTGCGTTGTCTTGGTAGATTCCACGAACGGGCCCGAGGTGCTCGTCTCCGGGGTGATATCCACCCTTTTGAATGGGATATTCCTTGCCAGAGCCTACCATGTGAGGGAGGGGCTTGTGACGGGCATCGGCGGGACCTTGCTCATCGTTCCGGAAGGTAACAGGCTAGAAAGTCGAGATATCAATTAACTGGCAAGAAGAGTGATGTTTGAATACGTACGTATTTTCCACCCTTTCCTTCGTGGAGCGCGAGATTGAAGGCGCCTTGGCGAACTTGCTTGCCTTTCAGAACACCTAATACAATATGATCAGAATAAAGTTAACGTGAGTTAAATAAGATACGTACCAACGCCAGGAACGTGGTATTGGTCTTTGCGAGCAGGCATGTTACCGTGCTTCAAAGTCTGCTCGTGAATAGCCTTAGCATCACCGTATTTAGCACGACCGTTCGCCTTTCTTTCTGCCCTGCGAGCAGATGCGGCGGCCTGAGAGTTGACGGCCTTCGCGTTGGTCTTATGCTCGCCTTTCGCGAAATTAGGCTTAGGCGTCTTCGGCTGTTTGGGAAGGCGATGGTCCTTTGCACGGCTCTCAGCACGGTATCCGCTGACGATATGTTCCTTGCCCTTCTTGGTTATTTCTTTGACGTATTTGAGCTTGCGGGGTTTGCCATACGGTTTCCTATATTTTGAATTAGCAACGGAGGATGCAGAGGACAAAAAAAGATGGACGCACGTGAGCTTAGCGGCTTCTGCCTGCAAGTGAGCCTTCTTGACAACATTGTTTGCTTGATTATGAGCGACCTTGGTGCGCATGGCGTCCTTGCGAATTTTGGCATCCGCGGCGGAGAGCTTCGCCTTCTTTGCTCGAGGGAAGAGCATCTCTTCGTCGAAGGCGCGCGCGAACACATCAGATTCGACATCTTCACGCTCGAAGAGAGAGATCTCATCAGCGACGTCGCGAGCTAGGATAGCCTGCGAGTCAGAAGACAATTCGAAGGAGCGCGCCTCAACCGACAGGGAGTCGGAGGTTTGAACTGGTATAGCAAGAGACGGTACGACTACGCTCAAGAGCGCCGGAAGGACTGCGAGGAATAGACGTGGATACATGGTCGTTGGCGTCGAGTGATTCAACCAAGCACAGCTCGGATGTTAGTGAGGATGAAGGCCAGCTTGAAGAACACGATAGATTGAGCAGAGCATTTATATGCACGTTGACTGGCCCCTGTGCTCCAGCGAGCGCAGCGACTTGTCAATCCGATCCTCAAGGAGTTGCAGGGGAGCGAACACTAGCGAACAGCGCTGACACCTGACACCTGCTGATAGTCTGGGCGTCTTCTGCGGAGAGGATCTGTGCTGCAGTTAGTGCTGGGTTAGATATTATTTTGGCCGTGTTAATAACGTGAGATATTCCTGGGCTCATTTGGGCGTTAGTTATTCGTGTTAATAACTGTGATATATTCGAATTATGTAATTATTTCCCACGTCTTTACCATGCAAAATTTGACACCCGTGCATCGCAAAAAAGCAAAAATACAGGCCCTGGATTATACCAAGGATGCTCTCCGACTCTGACACTCCATATTCCAGTTTGTTAAACAGAAAGAATGAGGTGGACATAGACCTTTTCTGCTGATTGGAGTGCATGCGCCCATCTGCGCAAGATTGCAGTGGTCGTAATGATGAGCGGGCCGAGATTTCTGGGACACAATGATGACGATGGACAACTTTGGCAATCTGCGGCTGTTAATAACTGCAATTGAGGAAGGCGGTCGAGGGGGTTGAGCAGTCATGGACGTGGAAGGTGATATTTGCATAGAATCTGAAGGCTCTGAAGGCTCTGGTAAATTCCCAAGGAATGACTCCGTGTTATGGTTTGACAATATAAAAGGTTTCCGTTCAGTGCAACTTTTGTCAATGGCAGATTTGACCTATAGCAATTTTTTCCTCATGATCAGAGAGCCTTTTGTCGCAAAAATGATTGAAAAATGGGTAGTTTTTAGTTGTTTCCGGATACAACGGCCCGGAATATCTAACAGTAAATAACATCGATTTTTTGGCCCCCCCTTGTGAGATATGTTAATAACGTGAGTTATATATGTTATTTATTAATTGTTATTAACACAATCATAACAAACCCTGCACTAGCTGCAGTGCATCGGCCGCCTGAGCAATGTGAAATGGCCAGTCGTCATGAGCATACACATGGACGCTCGGTAAGTAGAATACGTTTGATCTGCGTTTGATCGATCTGCAATCCGCATCAAATTCATAATCACAGCCCCAACGACATATCTTATCCAGTTTCATGTCCAGAACTTCTGCCAAGAGATTTTTTTCTGTCATTCTCAAACACTACTGGATTGGCGTACTTGAAGAAGTAACCGAACGACTTCGCAAAAGTTTGAGTATTTCACAAATACCTGAAAAAAGTTTAGGGGTATTCCCCCCATCTAGGGGAGGAGAAAATAGGTTAACCGTTAGATGATAAGTACTAGATGTGCCCGTTTGCATCGGAATGATTTGCGATTTGACGATGTCACGGAAGTAGGTCAACGTACGAGCATATTATAGTTGGTCAACGTTAAATAAACCTCATGCGACATAACATGTTGATACATTCGAGCTGTCCGATATATGAGTTACACGAGAAGATTTGTGGTTTAAGGCTGTCTACGGTTGCATCAAGGGAAGAGGATTTTCCAGATATCAGCGAGGGGAAGGTCTCTTTCGAATCCAGCCTCTGCTTCCGTAATTGCTGCCTGTAATTATAGGTGAGCGCATGGAAGGGAATTTGTTCAGATTTCGAATACCTGCAACAATTGTTTTCCTTCAGGATTGACGATGATGTTCTGCTCAGCGATAGCTTTAAGCGCCGGTAAGACCTCGTTCTGGCGATACCCAATCTGCTCTTCGCGATAGATTCTGGATCCTCCAGCGAGAAGATGCAGTACAGCGTGGATGGCGTTGACTTGCGCGAGCTCATCGGGGATGGTTTCCTGCCAATTTGTTCCCTCGAATCGTAGACCGGTAGTGATCTGCCCGGATTGCACGCTGGAGTTGCAAAGGCCAGTGCGCACGCATGCGCCAGAGATGAGAGCGGCGGCGAGGTAAGGGTTGGTGGGCTCGATGGCGGGGGTTTCATCCGAGAACACCCACTTGAGAAGATCAAAGACGATCGCGGTCACGATCTGGCTGTACGGCTTCTCGACGGGCTGTTGGTTGAAGTCCAAAGTCTTGATCAGAGGCACGTCGGGATCGTGTTCTAGTTCTGCGAGAATGGTCGCAAGCTTATCAGAATCATAGGGTTTCTCCTTGGCCAGTTCTACGAAAGTGTCCCCGAGCTCGTTGATTGTTTTCCAAGTAGGGTTGGCCTTGATCACCGTAAGTACGGCGGCCTTGTCGTATGAAGAGAGTGCAGTGGCAATGGGAGAGGACATTGTGGTAGTTCTTGTTGTGATTTTTGTTGAATAGGTCAAGACCAATCGCAATGGGCCTTTGGATGTTATACGAGTAGTCGGAGCTGATGCAGAACTTTGAAATGGAAGACCTATGAAACAATTGGCGAACAACGATGCTTGGATCCAGGAGGGAGGTGGCGGTACATCATCATGTCAGCTTCAAACAATCACTGATGGAGCCGCATTGACTGATTCTGGACAAAGTCCTTGAACATCGCCGCGCAAATTCTCCAGATCTCATCTCAGAATCTCAAAATTTGTATCCTTATTACTGCAGAGGCTGATGGAAGACCCCGTGTCCTCGGCATTAAAAGCTTCCAAGTGCGTTGCTGATTAGATTAGAGATTAGCGCTTAGGCCTCCTGTTTTGTTGTTCATGCGATCAATTATTGATGTCGATCATCAGTCGCTCTCAATTGTTGTCGCCGCAATGGACTACTTGTGCTGAACTCAACCGCGTGGACGCCCGTTCATCGTTGAGCGATGGCTTCTCCCGAAGGCATGCGCGACCATTGCGCGTACAAGTACATACATAGCCTAGACTTGAATCAATGGAGCGAACAAGAGAAGTGCCATTCAATGCGGGAGATCATCATACAACACCGTTGTTTCTGGAAACGCTGAAGTAAGCAAGAGAAGTGCTCGAAGGCCTCGGTTGCGGTTGGATTAATCATATCTTCAACCTTTATTCTGTAAACACCGGATATACATAGCTGCGCCTACGAACTTTGAACCTAAGTAAGTTAATCGCTCAGCAAGAGACCTTGCAACTATACTGCAATCAGCATCTATCCTTCCTTACATTCGCATTAAGCAACACTTACACTGCATTATCGGGGCTCAAAGTGCAGCAAGTGGTTCCCGGGAAGCCTATAAACATCCCATCAATGTGAGCAGCGACGAGCGCCTAATTAGAATACGTGCAAGGGAACTAGAGGGATAGATGTTGATTAGACTACAAGCAGAGTAACATTGGAGGGAACTTACAGGGCTTGGTCCAGCGATTCCTGAACCTGAATAAAAGAAATTTTTGAGATGAAAATTTTGAGATTGACGCCAGAAGCACGCACATAATCCACCGACTGGGACGAATTGGCTCGGGCAAGTGCTGACTGCCGCACACCTATAATATTAATGAGCGAGAGAAAAGGCTACCTTGCGTAAAACGTGAACTAACAAAGACCTATCAGGGCCTACAGGGCAGCAGATGCTGCCATAGACGCCTTCGAACCTTCTTAGACTCGCCAAGTGACGTTCACCTAGTCAACAGTGACTTACAGGGAGTCGGAAGGGGTCCTGCAATTCCAGCGCCTGCCACACATTCCTTAGATCAGAACTATCCTCTCTAAGGTAGAAAAAACAAAACGTACAAAGCCCTCCAACGGGAATATCAGCGTAGACAGACTTCGCGGCGAGAGCGGCAACGAGAACGAGCGAGGCTGCGAATTTCATCATGTCGAATACTTCCTATCAGAGTCACAAAATAATGAAGAATATTGGGTCTTCCTTCTTGCTTTTATACATCACCGCAGAGTCATAGAAAGCAGTTGGCGGTCTCCAATTTCGTAATCGAAATCAAAATGCGACTGTCAAAAATTCAATACAAGTCAACCAACCTAAACGTTCGAACCTTGGCATCATACTAAAAATCGCTCAGAGCGCTGATCATTACATGAAGAGCGCAATGCAGCCCTGCAGAAAAATGGAACACCAGTGTCAGCTGTTCGCAGTATCCTCTGATATTCATCGACATCGAGTAAGAAATATAAGAACCGTGCACTGCAAACCGAAGAGCCAAGACATCCGCACGACGTCGGTGAATCGAACACAATGTACGCGATTGAAAGTGGCTGCAATTGCGCTCTCACAAAGTGTCAAAAGTTGGTGAACTGAGAGAGCGAACCTACCAAGAATTGCCTTAGAAAGTCATAGGTAACTGTTTCCATTGTCGTGACTCGAATGTGGCCTGTTCGAGCTCCAGACTTGATTAAATTCTGTGGAGTAGCGCCCATAGCCATTCCATATTCAATAGCGATGAAGATCAGGTTATTAATTCTCCGTGCTGCTAGGGAGGAAGAATTCAAGATGAATATCAACAGCGAAACACCAACGATGAATAGGGGGCTTGCAAAGCCGAGTACATTCAAGTACAAAAATCCAACGCAAGATCGTGTATTCTGAGCTAGAACTTCTGGGAAACAACAGGCATGAAAATAATGGCAACAATGCGTTTATGTCTGTGGCGATGATAGTACAAGAGTGACCGAGGCAACAGACAAATATAGTTACGCAAATCGAGAGGAGAGGGCCTGGTGTCACTTGCGGAGAAAATGTAGAGGACGAAGGGAAGAGGGAAACGAGAAAAAGGTAAGGAACGGCCGGGGCGGTGAATTTTACCCACAAAATAATGAAATTATAACAAGAGGGAAGGAGTGTATAGTGCCCATCTATGGCTGGCACGAGAGGTTGGGGATTCGAATGTTCGAATATGGAGTATTATCTGTATACTGTTACTGATAGTCTATAAAGTCCGATGGGCAGAAGCTGGGGGATCCAAACGCAGGGGATCATCAATACGATACATGGACCAGATGGTGGAGGTGGCGGACGTGTGGTTGGTTGGTTGGGGTTTGAACGGCGAGGGTTTTGCAATGAGGAGACGGGCGTGACGCAGATGAGAATGGAGGGGTCATTGAATACAATCGAGTCGGCTGACGATATAGAAGCCATTTACTTCGACGAGGCGGTCTTGTACAAGATGAGACCACCCAGAGCGATGGAGTAACCTATTACAAAAAGCAGAGACGTCAGTTCTCCGCAGAAATACGACCCAACGGCATGGAAACAGAGCCAAAAGGATGGTTGACACCCGCAGAAAGAAGAAAGGTCAGGTTAACCTTCAACAAGTAAGAAAAAACCAGCTCATGGAACGCATGAACGAAATTCACGGACCACAGAGTGGGAAGGGGATATCAAAATACGGTCATAGTGCAAAGAGTGCGGAACGACGATTACGAATTGAATTGACGCGAAGATGGATACGAAAATCGAACACGCAAGATCGAGGGATGCCACCTTTGAATCCTTAGATCCTCATCTCGTGTCCGAAATGAAATCCAACCCCGCATCTTCTCTTCTCGGACCAAGCAAGCTTGGGGAGACATGACAACCTCTCGACATAGAATTAATTAACCTACCCCAAGCACGACGACCGGGGAAGCCAAAACCGTACGGGGGTGGTGTCAAAGTAGAGAACAGAAAAGAAGAAACGAAAAGAAGGGTCATAGATACGAAATAGATATAAGAAGAGAAGTTTTGCAGTGTGAAAAGCCCAAATCAAGAAAAGCCACAGGGCAAAGAAAAAATGTCCAGACATGTCTTAACAGAAGGAGCAACGCCTCTGCAGGTGTCACCTCCACGACCAAAGGGGGCGTAAGAAGATCGATGGGCCAAGGGAAAGGAGACATTTCAATGAACAACTGCCCAGAACGGGGAACGAAGCGAAGAAAACACCACCAAAGGGTAACCCAAAAGAGATTGGAGAATAGAAGGACAGACTCACCAAATACTTGCATCGGCGTCACTTGATTTCCAAAGATAAGCACTGACCCAGTGATCAGGAGGATATCCTGTAAGGTTTGGACGCCAATCGAACAAGGACCCAAAATTTACCAGTCCCAGCCAAACCCGAGAAATGACCGGAGCGTGTCAATACACACGATTCGCATGCCACCAATTGTTTAAAGTGTTAAGCAAATTGGTTGGCCAAGGTCGAGAAATCGTGGCATTTCATTTGAGGTTTCCGTATATGTCCGCCAGTGCGTGGAATACCGAACGTCGGAGAGGATGGTCCGCGTTTAAAAGCACCGAGACAACACGGTCAACATCCATGGATGATGTGACCATCGACCAAGTCAAATGACGGGCGCGCAATTTCGTGGCGGTGGGAGATGTGATGTTTTTGGGTGGTGTCAACATTTTTGGACGTGCGAGCCGCGTGCAGGTCCGAGAATAACACCATGCAGCCAACCGGGGTAAAAATAAATACACACACGCGGGAAGAGCAGGGACGAAATATCGTGAATGGCGAGAGGTTGCGTCGAGTCGGCGACGATGTAGTGTTCATGTTGTGCAGAGAGGCGCGAGGCGACGTACAGCGAAGAAATATAGAAGAGAGGGGGAAACAGAAAACGGAAACGGTCAGCAAATCGAATCAACCAGACAGCCCAAAAACGCAAAAAAAGTGAAAAAACCAAACGAAAAAAGTCGGAACAGCAAACGAAAAAAAAGTATATTCGACAAGGAATCAGAACGTGCCAAAAGAAGCCCCAAAGAAAGAGATATCGAAAACAGCAATAGAGAGCAAGAAAGAATCTTATGATTTAAACAACCACCGCGACATGCGAAAAAATAAAACAGAAAAATCAACCATAACAAAAGAGAAATTGTATTGAATGGCCGGACGATGCCTACACAGGCGCCGAGCGCGAAGCAGGGAGGGGCGGTGGACCATACGCGCCAGACGGCTGATAGAACGCAGACGATGAGAACATTGACAGCCCCATCCATACACGACAAGCGAAGTCGAACGACGTAACGGGATCTCGCAATCCCGCGAAGTATGACAGCGACGTCAGTCTCACTTGTCTCTGACGGGACCTGCGCTTCACACGTGGTACGGTCCGCCTGCATGGCTAGAATCCCACAGCCGAAATGCAGTCGGAAAACAGCCAAACAGGCGCGCCCTCAAATTGACGTTACGTGCGAAACACCAGAAAAAACCAACACCTAGGCAGAATCCGCCCGCCGTTCCGCGTTCGTTCTATTTTAACCACCGCAAGACAAACACATATCCCAACTCGCACTTCTCTCATCGGGCGGAGGAAGAGCGAAGCCACCAATATAAACACTCGAACAGGAGGTAAAATAAAAACGGACGATCGCATCCATCCCGTTCCGAAAATGGATAAAAATAGTAACAAAAAGAAAAAGAAGACGAAGAGCGAGATCGCAGAAAAACGAGGGTAATGACGATTTGGACGTGGCCGTAGCCGCTCTCTGCGCAAGCAGACCAGGTAGTGCGCCCTGCCTTCGCGCCGGAATAGGAAAACTGAAAGCGACAAAAAAGTTGCAGTCATAGACGTGCGTGCGAGCGCTGAACGAATTTCAATTCCATCCAGCAAAAAACCCGAGCGTTGAAAAGCATAGGGTCCCGATGCATGCGGGCAGGTATACGGTATGGCACAATCGCATAGTACGTGTAACGTATAATGCCCACGCAAATCAACGCAAGCCATTAGAGGAAGGGTGATTTCTTGGGTTTCCTAGGCTGCAGAGCTCGAGCCGCCGATGTGAAATGCCAAACCAATATCCAGAAACTATATCTGCACTTCATCGGAAAAAGAAGAGCTTGCACTGGGAAACAGAAGCCCAAACCCCAACCTTGGCTAACAAGGGAAAGAAATTTAAATATAAAGGCAAAAGCGAGACACGACGTCACGCAAAATTTATATACGCGCTCGTCTTCACTTTCCTCAGTCGCATCAGATGGCGTATGCACGCGAACATACTGAGCCACCGCATAAAGAAATCCCAGACCGGAAAACTCGAATGAAAAAAAAAAAAAAACCAAGAGGGGAAAAGAAAGAGAGAAGATCCACCTCCATCTCACAAATCCTTCGAAAATGGGGGATGAGCGCAGAAAGAAGCATCCGGCATAACGAATAGAGTTTCCTCAACGCGATACGTCCTCGGCATACCCGCGTCCAGCCAAGAAACCGAAACCACGAGATTTGTGAAAGAGAGAAAAAGAAACACGACGCAGCGAAGAGAAGAATAGCTTGAGAAAGAAAGATGACGGAACCGAAGCATGAATGAAGGAGAAAAGCGAACGAGCAAGCAAGTTGGTTTGGTTCCATTCCAAAAGGACAGAGCCATAAATTGATGCGCGTATATGCATGGTATGAAGCGCGAGAAAGGATGAACAAAGAAAATTCGAAGGGATAAACGCGCATATATGCACGCGAGAAGCCATAAACATAAAGAACATCGATCATTTCGACGATAAGATAAGATAAAATGAAGAAAAAAATAGGTGCTTGCGCACCAAAAATCGAAGAATATATAGAAAAGCTGACGAATTGCTCACCTTGAACACTCCAGCAAGCGTCAACACTAATCCGCTCCCCACACCGACCAAAAACACAGCAGCCACGTTCAACAAAAAGGCCACGGCGGCGTTTGTCACCAGGACACCCACTCCAACATTCAAGAGCTCATAGAATGGCGCCATCCCCTCCGTGAAGGGTAAGAAAACCAGGTTGATGATCGCGCATACGGGGGCGTAGTAGTGAAGCGATACCAAAGGGTCCATCTTGAGGTTGTGCAACAGAATTTGAATCATTACTAGCCGGGACGCTTCAAACTAATGGGAAGGGCATCAGTATGGTGGGAGGTAAATAGACAGGCGCGTCTATCATCCCGCTATGAATAGCATGGCGTGCGTCATAGAATGGCAACACCAATAACCTAAGAATGGTATGGGTCGTAGAACGCGCAGTCTGCAATAACAAACCCGCCGCCGCCGCCGTCCGCCAAGATTCGCCTACTAGGGCGGGGCTAGGAAGGAGGGGAAAAAGTGCGGAGACTTACCGCCACAGCCGCTGCTTGGGTAAGGAACCCGAATAGGTTAAAGTGCATTTCACCATGAGAGGCAAGCGCAACACCGGTGGAGATCATGAGCACGATGACACCGAGCTTCTTGCTTGGGTCTTGCAGGCGCGAGGCCCACGAGATAAGCAGAATTGCGACGGGCGTGAAGGCCTAGACACAAACAATGCAAATACAGATCAGTATCATGATGCCACGCATCCCGCCCAATGGCGTATACCCTCCGAACACTGGGCGAGGTGATATTACTGTAACACACACACCTTGAGCATCTGAATGTACGACACGCTGAGGTAGAGGTACGCCGTGTTGCTAAGGATCAGACTGCCCGAGAAGAGAATTCCAATTGGTAGAATAGACCGCACAAACATCTCCTTGGTCATATGCACGTCCTTGACACCATCGAGAAGGTGCGTTGTTCGTTGGAGAACGCGTGTACCGATGGCGGCGAAGCCCAAGTGCCAGGTCACGAGGAAGACGGGGTACTTGAAGTTGAGCGTGTTGTATAGGTAGTTGTTGTAGATGATGACTGAAGAGCTGAGTACAATCCAGATGGGGATGATGACGGCTGACGAGAGGCCATACTTGGCGGCGGTGGAGGGCGCCTTCGGGGGTTGGGCGTTGACGGGGGAGGGGAGGTCCATGTCAGAGGCGCCGGAGGGAAGCTTGACCTGCAGCATCTCCTGCTCCTCGTCGCGCTTCTCCTGCTCGTGGTATGTGGCGGACATGATGGTGGTGGTGGTAAGAAAGAAAGGAGTGTGGGCGGGGGCGATGGGGGAGGCGACGAACAAGAACAGAAGGAATGCTAAATAATTAGTAAATAATATAATTGATTTTTAATTTACCGGCACGTGCATGCACGGACCCGCTACAGCCGCCGCCGCCGCCGCTCGTCCTCTGCACTCCTCCCATGTCCAGCCTGCAGGGCTACGTCGACCGCCGCGTCCTCCTCGTCCTCCAAGACGGGCGCGCCATCGTGGTTAGTGCTCTAATCCTCTGACGCAACGTCGCGCTCACCGTCTCACAGGGCGTCCTCGCCGGCTTCGACCAAAAATCGAACATCGTCCTCGCCGACTCCAAGGAGCGCGTCTACAGCAGCGACGAGGGCGTCGAGGAGATCCCCCTCGGGCTCTACCTCGTCAAGGGCGAGATGATGTGCGTCTAAGAATCCGCATTTCGTTCACGTTCATGCTGCTCATCCGTGTCAACTCTTTCCAGATGCCTCGTCGGCGAGCTCGACGAGGAGATCGACAAATCCGTTGATCTCGCGACCATTCGCGCCGAGCCGATCCCGCCCATCCGCTATGGATGATCTCATCGCGCCCACGAGATAGAATACGACATACACGCCCTATATTTCTTTTATTTTCGTCGTCAGGACAGAGTTACAGCGACGACGAACACCAACCCTTCCTGCGCCCATCATCGTTCTATCTCTCTCCTATCCTCCATCTTCGATCTTAATTCGCGAGATGCCATGTCGGGGCGCGTTGGTTTTTCTAACTCGATCTCTATTTATCCCTCCATTGCGAGGTCTCCATCAAAACCTCTTTCGCTCTCGAGCCGCTTGAAAGGAATGGGATCATAAGGGATGAAATTTTGGGTCCGTATGAGGCGCTCAGATATACACAATGCACCATCGATGTATATACGCGAGCTCGCAAAATATCAACCGTCTTCCTTTTGTCTTACTCCTGGCCTCAAAGAAGACCCCCGAAAAATGCTTTTCGTTTTAAGTATTTTCTTCAGCGTCAACTTGGAATCGTGATACTCACCATAACTTAAGATTATCAACGATATTGAATTCTCAGCAATCTCAGATAAATAATGCAGCACTAAATTTTACCGATTGACATTACTTTCGCCGCCTCTTGTACAGATACAAAAAAATTCAGCCTCTCGGCTTTTGAGGACCTCGCAAGCTCAAGTCCTCTCATCCATCTCCGCCGCCAAACTTTGTGCAACCTTCCTCGCCTGCGCCTTCGCCTTACGGCCCCTCTCGCCCTCCGTGGCCCCATCGCCTGTTCTCACATCACCCCCGAAATAAGCTGCACACCATCCGTAAACGTCAGAGTCATATTTCATAACCAGAACGAAACTACAACGCACCTTTCCGCTGCTCGTAATCCGGCACATACCCCGCCTCAATATCGCCCTCGACGCTCGCCATGCCCATGGGGCGCGCCGAGCCCGTCGCCTCGAGCGGGGGCGAGTTCGTCCCGAACGCTTTCTGCGCCTCGCACAGCCGTGCTCGCTCCGCGTCCATTTCCATCTGCCTTTGCTTTGGGTTCTGCTGCTGTTTGGATTGTTTATCCTCTAGCTGCTGGTCGTATGCTTCGGATGCCATTATCGCTGCTAGCATGTAGCGAGGTGGTTGAGATATGAGTTGTGTTTGTGTGGTGTGGTTGGTATGAATGAATGTTGAGAGTGACAAAGCGAATGAAAGAGTTTATATCGCCTTTCTGGTGTCAGACCCCGAATCGTCTGCATAGGAGGTTGGAGCGAGGGTCAGGCGGAAGGTATGACATCAGGATGCCCCTAGCCTACTATGATACACAGTTGTGCGGGCAAGACATGAATACACATGGCGTTCGGTGACATCACTTCATGCTCGAAATAACTCTGGGAGGAGAAAACAGATTCCCTCTTCAATAGGCTGGGTACCTCTGCAGCCAGATACAATTTCGAAATTCGTATTTCTACGACACACAATCGACATTCAATCCATTCAAATGTAAATGTGACCCAGAGCTTCTAGATCACGATCCAAGTCAATCAACCTCCAACTGCTCCAGGAAAACCTCTCCGTATTCAAACCCATATTCAGATCAAACAAGTGCTACCAAACATAAAATATCCTTCCACAGATTTTGAAGCTAAATAACTCAACTCGATCATGACAATTTCTTAGATCGCGACTCGCGAACATCATCGCACTCGGCCAAATTCCCATGTGAGGATGTACACGCCCCTTGATAAAATTGTGTTTTAGGGGATACTAACATTCACCCCCCCCACCAGTTGGCCCAGTCACACAACAGTCACAAGGAGTTTCAGAGTCCGCCTAGTGGATACCAGCTAATGGTTCTTACATAACAGCGCTAGAGGATTGATTGCTCGACACGGCTTCCTCGGCAAGCGTGACATACACCACCTCTTGGACCACCTGTTTCCGCTGTGTTTTCGTTGAAAAAAATTGCAGATTCACATTCAGGAGTACTCAAAGGGCTTGTAAGTCAAATTTCAGATCAATCGAACCAGCCAGGACTGGGATATTTGCAGGTGGACCAACTGGTGGGGTGGACCAGGGGTGGGGTAACGTTAGTATCTGTAGTATGGGGTGTCCCAATCGCCGGGAGTAATAGAATTTAGCACATATAGCAAACGATACATGTAATTCCAACTCCAACGAGAGATGTCTCCAATGCATCCGTCTAAGCACCACTTGAGGCCGAAGCATAACGTCACGTACCCTCAGTGAAGCTTTGAACTTGAAGTTTGAAGCGGCGAACCTGCGCTGCGGAGTGCGACTGTGCGAATGCTCTGCAAGAAAAAAAGGAAATTACGCAACGGTTATCCACATCGAGTAGTTTACCTTACACGATGCTCGGGCAAGTTGGGCAACCGCCCAAGAAATTCCGCATTTGTACATATACTTAGTAAGGATATGGTAGGAAGAAAGATACCCGTATCATGATCAAATGGCAACGAAGAGCGTTGCGAGCCCAATGTCGACATGTATTTATCATAACTGGATAAAAATTGAGATGTGCACTCCAGGATCTTCCGGTACGAAAACCACAACGCAAGCTACTTATGTATAAAATGGAAAATTGAATTTACAAGGTAAATTTCCGCGGTCAATTAATGTTTGACCGACAAACTTGAAGATGGGGAATGGGGAGAGTCACTTGCAGAAAATACACCCTTTCCTTCGCTGTTGTCAAAGGGAATAGGCATGATGACGATAACTTTTCGAAAGGGCTCCACAATGTAAAAATTTTCAATCTCGTTACAGACTAATGCTCTCGTTTTCCCGTCATCTACGGGGAGAACAGGAATCAAACCGTCCATAAAATCTAGCTAGAAGCCTTTGTGTAACTTTCAGCGATAAATACCCATATGGTCGCCCTATGTAAAATATCTAAAGCAGCCATGCCTTGATATCCTATTGCATCCATCCAAGTCATCGTTTCGAAGACATGAATGGAAGAACCGTTAATGGTACGGGAACAAACCGCTCAGATACATAGAAGTGGTAAGGCCACTCAGAGAGATTGACAATTCATACGCAGAGTATCTCCAGTAGCGAAGAGAAGGATGTTACATTGAATGACAGCTCAAATGCCATTACCGTGGATGTAACGTATATTGGTGCCACCAGCCCGGAGACTCAGAAAGTTCGACTGATCAGCACAGTGTTGTCATCTTTTTTTTGAGTCATCTTCCCCTATCTTCGTGTATGCGAGTGTCTCCCAACTTGTGAAGCTCGCCGTGGATAAGAGAAACTCCTCATCACCATCGGTGTGTGGTTTTTTGTAATACCAAAAATGGGAGATCTAATTTTATCGTGATATTCACATCACATGAAGCCCCAACGCCTTAATTTAACTTTACGCGTGCGATGAGGGTAGCACTGGCAGCGCCAAAGCTGTCATTACTGATGTCAGCAAAGAAGAATAAGCCATTGTTATGACACGAAGACGAGTGGTATCGTTGTAAAGCTTAGTGCTTAGTATTGATACTCGAATAGCACCAACTCATGACAGATGCCGCTCACCTAGTCAACTTGACAAATATTCCAATAGAACTGGAACGTGTCATCCTTGACGCAGCAACATAGGAAGTAAGTTTTATTACACCAATAGTTCCAGAAGTATGCGTATCGGGTTTATTTCACATTAACTAATATCGAGTATGTTTTCCATGGAAATATTGGGCGCTTCTTTTGCGTAAGACTTCAAAGGACGACAGAAGAGGAAAATTAATCCTCCTAAGGTAAGTTAACACCAAGTTGCAAGGCTAGCCTATTCTCTGGTCCAAAATGTCCGAGTTCCTCCTCCGGTCAATTCGCAAAGGCGTCCTTCCCATAGCCGCAGATTTGCTATACTTGCAATCCAAAGTGCATGAATCTCCAGGGTATGTACCCATCCAGATTCCAGCATCCAGCAAGTTCCGGAGCCGCAGAAAATAAATCCCATCTCACCAAGGATTTCAAACAGAAAGGGATAATCGAAATCCAGCTGTGGAACCTTACGGCGCGAATTAAGTAAAAGAGGCATACACGAGGCGATCCAGAGGCGTTACAGTGGCAGCTCCGGGTGTATATTTTGAAATCCCTGGGCTACCCCCATCATCCATGATCAAGGACTAGCGTCGATGCCACCGGCAGTTTCGACGATGGCGACGAGAGCGACGGCAAGATCGCAAGGTATCCATGCCAATTGACCTCATAATCCCTGCGTCTCCATGAGGTCGCACTTGGGTCGCACACAGGATACACTCAGGCTATTCTAAGGCATGTCTGGTGCCCATCAACAGAAGGATTCTTTCTGTATGGATCGCCTATTCAGACTATAACGAATTTCACCTTCAAGGAGTATAAGTACTCGCCTTATCCGCTGTCCTAGAAACCGATAGTACACAGTCGAGAATTAAGCAAGTAAGGTTCGGGAGTATGAGAGCCAAGAATCTCGAGGGAGCTACACTGGTGCAACTGGCAGAACCTGAGAATGGACACACAGATATCCGGCAACGAGATCCCAGGCAAGTGAGTGACCTTGTTCTTGGGTAGAACAAAGCACAGAACACCAACGGCACCGAGACTCAGTACCATTCAGATTGACCGGATTTTGGGCTGTGGGGCAGAGACAAGTCCGGATGGCATGAAAGACTGAGAACCCGCACAGGGATCAGCAAAAATACTGCGAATTAGCAGCCACGAGAAGACGGTTTGAGACGAGGTCAAGGTGGGTTTCATCAAGATCCCAGTGGCCGGCGCCTTGTAGCAGCTGCTTGAAAGATTGAAATTGATATTGCTAGTTAGCGTCTCAAAACACTTCAATGAGCTCAAAGATTAGGTGCATACCGCAAAATCTCCGAGTTACCACGAACTTCATTCAATTCTGGCATACCAGCACAAAAAAGTACCGAGATGTGCCACCAAGATGTGTATTCCCGTCATCTGTGTCGTGGACAAAGGTAAAGAGCCCGCCGTGGTACCAAGTAGAAAGCGAGGCTGTTCTGGTGTACACGGATCATCCTCATCGGAGACAATGTTATGGGCTCTAAATGAACGAAGCGAAAGAAGCGTCGAGGACGTGTGATTGCTCAAAGACTCAATGAGGTGACGTACCATCGATGATCGACAGGGACCTGACGGTCTAAGTATATTTTTCCTAGAGCATTGTTCTTTGTTTCTCGCCAAAAGTGGTACTCAATATTCATGAATGATGGCTGAATCAATGGCATTATATATTCTGCTTTTGGAGAGTATTCCAATAATAATACATACAGGTCTCGTCGTCTTCTAATCTTTCTTCGAATAATAAATGCAATCACTTTTTCAATGCTTCAGTCCACCACTCCTCGAAAAGAGATAGCCCTAGGTCGCCTCCAAGAAGAGCTTCGGTTTCCTTGGTGTAGAGCTGACAATCGCGAGGACGTGTCGTCGCGCCGGCTCCTGTGGGTGGTTCGGAGTCGGGAATGATGTGCTTGTGCGGTAGGCCGAGGATTTTCGCGAACGTCAAGCAGATCTCGTATTTTGTATAGGGTTCGTCACTTGAGTAATGAAGAATGGGCGGGATAGGTTCTTTCAGTCCTAAAATGAATTTAATCGGTTGTTGATCGAGCTTTGGACAAGACAATGTGCATACGTGTAAGGCGGACCAAGAAGTTCGCAATATCAATGACGTTTGTTGGGTAGCGAGTCGCATAGTGGTCCATCTTATATGTCTTCCCAGACTGATCTTGAACAACGTCGAGAAGAATATTGATAGCGGAATCAGAATTTTTTGGAGCAGGTCCGTATCTGAGTGCGCTGTCGGTAGTTGTTGAAACGATGAGGTTGACACAATTGCTCACAAGACGGGCACCCTCAGCACAACTACTTGAGCACCATCAACACAAAGAACAGCAAGTTCTCCATCGCGTTTAGACTTTCCGTATAATTGAAGGGGGTTTGTTAATGATGTGGGAGTGTATGGCGGGGATGTACCATCAAACACATAATCTACGGACGTTCACCTGTATTAGCGCCTACGAACATTTCTCACGAGAAAAGTATGAACGCACCAGTAGAGATGTAAACCAGTTTGAACTTTAAAGTTTTAGACAAGGAGGCTAGGAAACCGGGAACCTCTGCGTTGAGCTAGAATTCGCTTATTAATATGGATATATCACTTGATCAGCATGACTCGTACCCGCTGTGCCGCTGCGGGATCCTGTGGTAAAGAAATATATCAGTGGCGTGAGATGGGTTGAATCAATTTCTACGACCTTTTCTGCCACATCTGGACGTCGTTCCGCGGCACAATGAATAACCCCTGCGACGATTCGTGTAAATAAATCGAAAGATATCGTTGCCTTTGAGTCGAAGAGATATTACAGTTTGGCTTGAGTTCAGTAAGGAAGACTTCTACGTCTTCCTTATTCGTCAAATTAAGTTTCCGCAACCCAGCGCCCGCCCGCGAGTTCGCAAGACCGATAACTTCGACGCCGTCCATTGCTTGGAATGCCTTGAACACTGCGGATCCAAGAACACCTGATGCGCCTGCATTTGGGAGCCGTTGGACATATTATCTTCGGTGAAATAAGAGTTGTGAATTACGAACCTGTAACGGCAACTTTCATCATTTCGATGGAGGATTTAGTGGTTCAGATGAGAGTGAACAAGATGGAGCAGGTGGCGTTATCTAATCGAAAGGTAACTTCGGCAATCCCCGGAATGCGTTTCCTGGAAACAGGAAGTGGCACCGTGGCAACTGCAGTAAGGACTTCCTCTACTTACAACTCCAGCGTCCATCCTCCCTTTTACACCCAAGTCTATTCGCAAGGACTTTTCAATTCTTGTCCAACTCACCTCATTGCTCTTTGGTCATCTGGCTCTTCCGGAGCTCCTGCTGGATTCTTTTGCTATCTGGAAAATCCAGGATCTCACGTACAAAAACCACCGACGTCGAGCTCTTCCTCCATTGCGATCTGTGCTCACATGGATGGTTCCTTCTTCTGCGGTCTCGATTTGTATACCATTCTTTATCAAGCCCGTCGAGAGACCCTCTTTTAACTCGCCATCACCAATGACGAACGTCCTGGCGGTTCCTCGTCGTTTCGGGAGGTACAGTGTGGAATCGCGAGCTCACAACATCAACGATTACGGACACCATTTCAGATTTTACGGCCAGCTGCTCGAATTTTGACATCTGGTAGCCTGTGGGGGCCTTATACAATTCTTTCGTCCTCTGGTTTGTGGCGCATGCGCCCATTCAAAGTGGATTCGCCTCGGATTGTGTGGTACGTTCGAAAAGAATTATTCTAACGGTCGAATACTCCGGGACGAACAACCTAATTGATTTGTAGCTCGGCAAGTTAGCTATATCTTTCTTGATTCGCACTCAGATCTCTGTAAACCGTCCCCAAAAGCTGAAAGCTGAAGCAATCAACGGGATACCGCCCGGATTGTAGTCGCAACACTGAAAACATGAAAACTCTTTACAGATGGTGTTCGGTATTGAGGTATTGATGAAAACATTAAGGTGAGTAACTCCATCTAACTTTGCGATACTGCTTTGAAATTGAAACTACTTCGATAGCATAGTCTCTCTGCACCGTTTCTCAACGATTCGTGGACACGAGACGGCTGCAGCTGACCAACTGTCAATTGGAGCTCTATTTCTCTGAAACTTAAAAGGGTTTTTTTATTTTGTCTGCGCATCCTAATCTTCCCATAGATCTTGATAGGACCATTCGGCTTTCAAATACGCGGAGAAGAAGCGCTTAGGCCTTGGGAATGGCTTCAAATTGTAAATTCTAACTTGGCTTTTCATTTCTATCCCCATACTGTTAGGGATGGGAGCTGCATTCCACCACATCCCGAGGTCAGTTAATTTCAACTTTAGACCTCGGTTCCGCCTATGGTGGGAGGTTAACATGTGTCCAAATTCTGAAGCTGAAGCTTCTTCGGTCCTATTATGACTATTCAAGTCATAGCGCATTGCGCGGAATTGTAAGTTTTCTCATTTTGCCACTAGCCAGTTTGTTCAATTATACCGGGTCGGAAAACTCCAAACCCGCAGCGGTTCTGTCCGACTCGCAGTCCCACAAATGCGAAAATGTGGCCAATAACGTCGGTGAGTCTATTAGTGCTTCTTGAGCATACTCTAGTCGACTAAAGAAGTGCGGGGTTATACTTTCTTCGCTTACGATATATACGATATCCTTGGATCATCTTTCAGATCAAATCCCTACCATAGGGGCCTAGCGCGGGAGCCACCGTGCCCTGTGCCTCGGAACCGTTCTCGCACCAGGCATAATCAAATCACGTCCTCCACCGCCTTGTCTTCGGATTTCTTTCAATACAGTTCTTGCTCGGCTGACTCAAGTAAAGCTACCAGTCTTGTTTCTATGTTCGTGCCGGCCGTCAGGGTACTTCGACAGTGCGAGAGACAGTGCGTCTGGTGGTGGTGGCTGCTCGTTCGGTCTCTACATATACTTGCACAAAGCTTCACGATTCTGATGTAATCATTATTCACCAAATTCACGTTGATGTGGCAGACAAACTTAACAGTGAACACGGAGTCATAGTAAGGCCCATACCAGGAGCATCTCCTAAATAAATGCTTTGGCGGTGAGTCGTATTGGCCAGTTGTGGTTTGTTTTAGTCAGCAAGTAAGTACACATATGCACCTCAGTCTAACCTATCATGATCAATTGGTTGGGTGAATCTCATGCACTTAGAGTCACTTGAGCAGTGCAACTTTGACTTCTGTTTCGTTGGCTATATCCTCTCGTACCAGAAGAATGGATAGCCAATACCATTCCGGCCATGTGCGAATCAAAATTACTAGAAATGGATGCGAGCACGTGTATTTTCTGGACCTGGGTTTGATGCTCGTCAACTTGCTGAATTCCTGTTTTCCTGTTGAATTCCTTCCTCCCAAATCCGATCGGACCTGTCGAATATCCCCTAACGACAGGCCTATCCAACCGGCATTCGACGGACATAAGATGTACATGTTCCCCTCTGAAATCTTCAGCGTCTACTTACGAGGCTGATGTCGACAGGTGGCAGAGGATATGTTGGGTCATTTTTGGACTGCCTACTGACCTCTGTATCAGGTTTACGCACCATGGTACATACCTCCTATTGATTCGGCCTCCCGCTTTGATGAGGGTTATCAACAGTTGATATTGTGTAATGTACGTGATTTACGAACCGCCCGAGATCTTACAAAGATTTTCGGGGAAACTGTTGATCATGATATGATTTATCCAGCCGATGATTGATATCCCTCGACCCCTCCAATTTCCTCGATGGCAGGTACACATCTGAAATACATGTTTATGCCTTTAGTCAGATAAGCTCTTCCATACATCAGTCCCTCCCATGGGTTTATCACTTTCGCTCAGCTCTTCCAAGCTGTCGATGATTTCGAGCTAGCGAGAAGATCGTCATATTAACTAATATAGAGAATTCATATCAATTCATACGTATGTAATCCAACTTCGATGGACTTATGGGTTTGACTTTCTTTATCTGGTACCATGACATCGCGAAGGCTCAAGAAGAGACTGCCGTGGAAAATCTCATAGGTTGACCGTTGTGGCGGCCGTTGCCCCGTTTCCATTGGAAGTCAGGAATGGGGAACTGTATCTGTCCACCAGTGTGCGAAAAGATTTCATGACAGAATCCTCATCCCACCCAATCTTCGATTCGTTTCAGGATTTGACAAATACGCGAGCGTGTCCCGTTCCTTTGGACCCATGCTGGTGGATGTGCGTATGATCTCCACATTTGGGCGTTATGTTCTGGAACTAATAATTTCTCTTTAGGATTTTACGGCTATAGGTTCCATGTACCTGCTGAGGGTGGGTGCGCCCAGGGTTCGCCTAAAATATCTGAGCTTCTTTTTGTGGGTATGCGTATATGTACCCAACCTCCACCATGGAGTCCAGTTTTCAAGGCCAGGCTTGGCTGTCTGACACTCCAGTCCCGTTTACTACCTCAGTAGAGACACTGCACCCGTCTCATCCAATGCGACGAAGGGCCAATACCAATACCTCCACTGAAGCCCCTCGGCTCGCGTCAAAATATGTGCCCGTCTCCATCTACTCTCATGTGTCCACGTATCGGTATGTGCTTTCGTGTCTTCCACTCTCTTGTTCTAAGCCTCGTATAGCTCTTCAAAAATGGAGCTTCAGCTCTATAGCCCCTCTCTCAAGGTCTATTCGGAAGACGCACATGGACCCATGGCGGTATTCGGGGAGCACGACCAGGTGGGGGGAAGGGTTACGCTGGATCCTAGTTGCGGACATACCGGAAGGCTGTCAATATCTGTGCGTCGTTCTATCATGTTTGTTCCAGGATGGTTGGAATGACCTATGCATGAACTACTGCAGATTGAGGGATATTTTCTCTATCAACCGCCACCAAGTATGGACGAAGAACTCTCTTCACCGGCAGAACCTGTCAAACACGTCTTTCTCTATTCAGCAACAACCATTGCCTTGTCGAATTCTGAGGGAACGTTGTCGCGGTCGGTGTTTCGAGATGCGTTCATCAAGCGGCGGCCGAGCATCAACAGCATTTCTTTTACGACCTCGAGCTCCGACAAGACGCACCCATTTACCTTTTCTCTTCCCCAAAGCGTCCGACCTGGAGAAGAAATGCCGCCGACGTTTGTTTCGTCCAAGGGTGATTCATCGTCAGATTATTTTGAGGTCATATACAAGGTCATCACCGAGTGGGAACCAAGTGATCCGTCTGAGATGCCATCACGGTATGTCTTTATGCAAAATTTTGGATACACCTTTGTGCTCACCTTCTCATGTCGCAGGCTTGAAGTTCCGTTCATTCTTCAGCCAGACGCCGACTTTCAATGCATCGACGCTTCTGGAACATCAACAGATTCCTGGCTGGAGATGCCTCTGAGGCCCGACAGACCGATACCAGTCCGATGCGCAGTGAGCTTTTTTTATTTATAACACGTCTTCTTCGACGACTGAAATAAATATATAGATCACTTTACCGACTTCGGTGACCTTCTCACGTTCGTCGTCGATACCCTACTTTGTTGTTTTTACAACGACACCACGGTCTGCCGAAATGGCCAAAGAAATAGCCACGGACGCGACCATTTCTGTATCCTTAATCCGTCAAATCATCGTCACCGAGCAAGCGCCTTCCCTACCCCCATCACCTCCGCTAACGCCTACAAGCGAGGATTCGGACGTTCCTTCTCCTCTCCTCTCCACCCCCCGCCCAAAACTCCTCCGTCGTGTTGCACGTTCCCAGCCTCGACTTTCACGCACGCGCCGCACATCCGACAGCGGCATCACGAGTGTTGCTCGAGAAAAACCGTTGCCCCAGATACCCATCTCGACCTCGTTCTCCGAGACGCGCACAATCAAGCGAGACTTGTGCATTGGGTTCCCGAAAAGACCGCGCCAGCTGTGCGATAGTAACAACCATCCGTCACTCGAGATGGTCGCCGCGCTTCCAGATGGATTGCACAAGACCCGCATCCCACTGAGCAAGGATATGCTTCCGTGCATTGACTGGGGCGGGATTAGTGTCAAGGTCAGTGTGCTATTTTTGAAATTGATGTTTTTGCACTAACATTCTATTTGCAGTACTATCTGGATGTCTCTGTCCTCGTTGGACTGGAGGACTTCCGGGCGCGCATCCCCATACGGATATTGTAGATAGTCTCTTCCTTTCTCTCTTTGCATCGTACTTGGACATTTTAATTATCCACCTTGCATATATCATTATTGTCATAAATGTTATCGTGTATTAGTAGCTCTCTGCATTCATGTACTACCAGCTTTTTTTTGCTTTGGTGCCCAATTTTTTTTGGTCGTCATCATGCTTTCGTTTTTACCCCTTCATTATTCGTTTTCGCTCTTCGTTATAGTTCACAGTCACTTGGGCCGCGAGTACGATGTCCGATGTCGTCTGGCCCCTTTACATAGACAACGTCTGTAGGCAGGCCCTTTGCGCCGAGCGCAACCAACTGAATTAATGCAACCAATTGTTTGGCGGGGATGTCAGGTTCCTTGAGTCCATCCAAACTTGTTCCCTTGAATGCGAATTCACCGTGTGTTTTGAATGCTAGCTTGACTGTTTGCTACTTTTAACAAGCGTATTCCTAGCGGGTGTATACTTGCATCATGAAGGGCGGCGTACTCCCAGCCGACGTTCGGCAATAGCCGAATTTAAAGGCCGTCGCAGTTGTCGATGTTGGCGGACGTTGAAGCGGCTGCGCTGAGGTCTTCATTTCGTACCCCCCTCTCTCTTCAATCTAGTCATGGATCATCCGACAACCTCGTGGCAAGCCATGCCTGAGGGCAATGTCTTCTACAGGCGGCAGCAGTGCTATTCGACACCAGGAAAGCTTCCCAACCTGGGTGACTATATTGTTGCTGGATGTCGATACGGAGGCCCTATTGGTATGAATGCACTCTGTTATGAGGCTTGATAGGCTCAACCATCGCTTTCTGTAGCCATAATGCGAGATCATACGAAACTGCTGGCATTGGGACGCTCAACGCCAGCTCTTACCAAGAGCCAGATCCAGATTTACTCTCCCGCGGGAGAAGGACTCCTCGTCTTTAGTGTGGATCCTTGAATCTATTCTATGCAAGGCGCAATATTGACTGATTATCTTCTTACAGTGGGATCAGGGCAAAATCATTCGCTTCGGGTGGACAATTGACGAGAAAATGGCCGTTCTGAACGAGGAAGGAGTGTACCGTCTGTACGATCTGCAAGGCGACTACCAGCAATATTCGCTTGGGACAGAGGCTGCCGAACTAGGTGTTATTGACGCGCGCATACACGACAATGGCCTGGTGGCAATGACGGGTTCGCTGACGCTGCTTGAAGTGAAGGGATGGGAAGGTGGAAGGCCCCTGGCGCTCGCGAATCCAAGTATGCCCCCACTCAAGTTTGAAACTTATCATTTTTCTGATAAACCATTGAAGCCCTCACAGAACCACCTCATGCTTGGGCGGTGATACCTCCAGACTTGAACATATCACGTCATGTTGAAGTCCTCCTGTCGGTCGATGCTACGATATACACGGTTGACAATCTCGAAAGCGTAGACCAGCGTCTCTCTCGTGGGCCATTTACGCATGTATCTCCATCTCCTAACGGCAAATCCCTTGCCTTGCTCACGTTTAATGGCATCCTTTGGGTTGTATCCACGGATTTTCAACGCAATATGGCAGAGTTCGACACGTCAACTGTAATTGGTGCAGATGGTCCAGTGCGTCAGGTTGAATGGTGCGGTAACGACGCTATTCTCGTCACTTGGAACGCGCTCGTCGTTCTTGTCGGGCCCTTCGGGGACATATTATAGTGGGTCGTTGAATTACATCATTCTTCACTTGCATGATAACACGCCTTTATCTAGCTACCCATACGCTGGAACCACATTTGCGATAACCGAAATGGATGGGGTGCGGATTATGAGCGAAGACGTATGTGATCTTGTTCAAAAGGTGCCAGGTGAGTATTGTCCTTCCATTTCTTGACCTTTGCTAATTGATCATCATTTCATTCAGCTTCGACGTTGTCGATATTCAGACCCGGCTCAACGTCCCCTGCTGCGATTCTGTATGACGCATGGGAAAGCTTCACTCGGAAATCACCCAAGGCAGACGAAAGCATCCGAAGTATTCGTCCTGAACTGGCGAAAGCCGTCGACGAGTGCATTGATGCCGCTGGACAAGAATGGGAACCGCACTGGCAACGACGTCTTCTTAATGTATGTTGCTTTACCAACTCGAAGAAACATTCTTTCTGATGTCCGATTATCGAACAGGCGGCAAAGTTTGGACGCGGATTCTTGGATTTTCATAACCCGACCGATTTCGTGCACATGGGCCAAACTTTGAAGGTCCTTAACGCGGTTAGGTATCACGAGGTCGGTATCCCTCTGACATATTCGCAGTACGTCATTGCCTTATTCCGTTTTCTTCCTGTGCCTGACGTATACATCCAGGTACAACTACGCGTCTCCCTCGCGTCTAATCACGCGTCTCACCTCGCGCAACATGCACCTCCTCGCCTTACGAATATCAAGCTTCCTCGGCCTGAAACCGGACACGGTGCTCAAGCACTGGGCAATTGCGAAGATCCTGCGCTCGAAACCGACGACAACAGGTACGGGCAAGGACGCCGAGCTGAGTGCGGATGACGAGGTGTGCCATCTGATTGTGGACAAGTTTGAAGAGTTGGGTAGTTCAGAGGTTAGCTATGTGGATATCGCGCGGAAGGCTTGGGAAGTTGGTAGGGGTGGACTCGCTACCAAGGTGGGTGAACCCGGATTGCTTAGCTTGCGATTCTTTTTTAACGGAGTTTGGTGTGAATTTAGCTTCTCGATTATGAACCGAAAGGGTCTGATCAAGTACCGTTGTTGCTTACAATGAAAGAAGATAAGCTGGCTCTCATCAAGGCGGTCGATAGTGGTGATACTGATCTCGGTGTGTTTTCTTTTTTCTTCATTCGTTCCCTTGAAGTATTTATTGATTTCTCTTCGCCTTATTTTTGCAAAGTCTATCATGTTTTGCTGCATCTGCATAAACGTTTACCGCTAGGCTCTTTCTTCCGTCTGCTGGAGGATGGAGGAAGGTCATTAGTATTGGCGAGTAAGCTACTAGAGGTTTATGCCAGGGAGCAGAACCGAGAGATGCTGAGAGACTTCTATTATTCTGACGATCGTCGCGTTGAGAGCGCCGTCCTATCTCTTGAAGAGGCGTCACGCATGACTGTGAGTGCGGTCTTTAGTGTATCCGGATTTCAATCGCTTACATGGTCTGACAGGATCCGACCTCCCGGATAACAGCAGTGAAGACGGCACAGAAGTTCTTTTCCGAGGACAAGGAACGCGCCTTCGAAGCTAAGGTGTGGAATGCAACTTGCCTATGTTATGCGTCTGTGTTGACCGGTCCGAATAGATGACGGACGAGAGCGCGCGACTTCTTACCTTCCAACAGCAACTGGAATCCGAAACTGATGGGAAAATCAAGTTCTTTGGCCTCAGTGCCAACGAAACAATTAAATTGTGCATCTTAAATGGGTTGTCGAAGAGAGCCGATAAGATTAAATCCGACTTCAAGGTCCCCGACAAACGGTCAGTGCATTTGTAGGTGTGTTAAAAATGTACATGTTTAATGAACATCCCCCC
>MU155167.1:169584-203273 GCA_015484465.1 Pholiota conissans
CCCCCGTTTCTATAGATTCTGGTATATCAAATTATACGCACTAACCGAAGCCCAAGACTTTGAAACCCTCGATGCGTTCTCGAAATCAAAGAGAAGCCCTATCGGATATGAGCCTTTTGTGCGCCATCTCGTCGAAAAAGGATATCCGAAAGAAGCCATATCATATGTTGCCAAATGTGATTCTCCCAAACGAGCAGATCTTTATGTTGAATGTGGGGACTGGCGCATGGCTGGAAAGGAATGCAAAGACCGGAACGACAAGGCGAAACTTGAGTGAGCGATTTTTTCCATCAGTCAGTGTGTTATTGTTCATAGCAGGCTAAATGCATCCTTTTTAGGGAGCTGAGGAAGAGAGCGCCAAATTCGATGATTGCTCGAGAGCTGGATCAGATTGCGACCACGATGAAGTAGATGCGCATAATACCTAATGCGTAGATTTTATACCCTCCTCCGTTATGTTGATGTGGCTGATTCTAATTTTCGTATCTTCGCACCTTTTTTCGGAGGGGCCTTCCACTATCTTGTATCCGAGGATAACGATTCATTCTTCTTCAACCATCGACCTCGTTAACCACAATCAGCTTCATGATTTTCTGTCAGCCAGTCTGCTCGGCGTTGTCGACCTTAATTGAGTCTCTGTTTGAAGCGACGCACATGCTCCGTCTACTCTGTTGAAATAGAACGCATTGCTAAGGAAATCTGAAATCTGA
Organism: Pholiota conissans; assembly: GCA_015484465.1. Lineage (NCBI taxonomy): Eukaryota > Fungi > Basidiomycota > Agaricomycetes > Agaricales > Strophariaceae > Pholiota > Pholiota conissans. The sequence goes on from MU155167.1 coordinate 170,295, forward strand.
TCCATATGTTATTTTGTTCTTCGTTGCAGCGCCCACGCAAATCCTTAGCGCGTTTTATTGTGACCATCGTATTGCCTCAGTCTCATAGTCGAAATTATCCGAATATCCGAGAACAGGATGGGTGAGATTGCCTTCTCATAGACTCAAAAGAGATCCATCTGACAGTTTTTTCAAATTAGTTGATGGTTAAACTTGTGGACTTGAACCAGATACCAAGTTCAGATTGCAGCGCTCAGCTGCAAGCTTCAATATTTCAATAATGTGGCCAGGTCTGGCTATAAATAGAACCAGTATTAAGCTCAGGCGCCAAGGTCTGACCTTCGTTCACCCAACACCGTGATGCGATCCTGAACTTCTTCACTGTACGGCTCGTTTGAGTAGTCTACTACCTCGCGCATGACAACTGCATCAGGACTAACTAGCTAACTGAAGGCGCATTATCTCACGATGCAGAGAAAATCAGTTCGAGCGCTGTTCTCACTGAGGAATCAGATAAATAGCTTGAGAAGAAACAGATGCTTCTTCCTGCTATCTTTTCTCCCATCCAAACCCTGCTCACCTCGCCCGACAGGTTATCCCCGCAGTTTTACTTACAGCCAGGCAGAATATTAGGAATGGCTTTGTTCAAGCCGATTCAAGTCGGGAACATCGTGCTGAAGAACCGCATCGGCATGGCTTCCCTCACCCGCAATCGTGCACAAAACACCTATCCCATGGAGCTTATGAGGGAATATTATGTTCAACGTGCCAGCGCTGGCTTGATAATCGCAGAAGCGACTCTGGTCACTAGACAAGGGTGTGTCAAATTTATGTCGTCGAGGATTCCGGAATTGATGCATTTCATTGAATTCCAATTTCAGCACTGAATGGCCTCATGCGCCCGGAATCTGGGACGAAAAGCATATAGCTGGATGGAAAAATATAACCGATGGAGTTCATGAGGCGGGTGGTAAGATGTATGGTCAGGTTCGTCGTTTAACTAAAGACTGTTGCAAAATGTCTCGACAGATTTTTTTCAGCTTTGGCACGGTAAGATTACTTTTCATATATAACGTTAAACATATTCTAATCCGTGGGATATCAGTTGGACGAGTAGGTCATCCAGATGCGCCTGAGCAAAAGCTTGCTGGTGTTCCAGTCTATGCGCCATCAGCAATAAGCGCCCGCGGAGGTAAATTTCGTCACATTCCAGGCAATCCGGGGTACGTCACGGTGGGTTTGATTCTTTATTTTGGCCATATTTCTTGTGATATTCTCAACCAATTTCGTAGCCAACCGAGATTGATGATCCTTGGATTATCATTCGCTTGTTTAAAGAGGCGGCCATTAATGCAAAGAAAGCAGGATTTGATGGTATACAGTGTACGTTCGCCTCATTGGATGCACAACTTGAAAATGACCTATATCGCAATCTCAAAGTACACGGGGCAAACGGATACATAATCAGTCAATTTCTCGACAGCAATTCCAACAAGAGAACCGACCAGTGGGGTGGAAGCGTCGAAAACAGGGCACGTTTCCCTCTAGAAGTTTTGAAAGCAGTCCGAGAGGTATTTGGTCGCGATGTCGCTATTAAGCTTAGTCCTGCAGGCGGTTACAACGATATGGGGTACGTCTGGGAATTTATATTCACCGTAGTCTGGCTATGACACTTTCCTTTTTGTGCAGGATGCCACTCCAAGAAACTCTCGACACGTTCTCCTATCTGATATCCGAGGCGGATAAATTAGATATCGCATTCTTCGAGCTCGTACGGTATGCTAAGCAATATGATGTCGAGTATGATGGTAAGTCAGCGCTTCAGCATTGGCTCGTGCACTCTTGTCTTAAACTGGTTACAATTAGGTGTCCTCCGTGCAACGCAACACGACATCCTCGAGTCCTATAGACCCTATATCAAGAACGCCAAACTCTTCCTCAACGCTGCCGTGACACCAGAGGAAGGAGAGGCCCTCGTCTCGGCCGGTAAAATAGATGGGATCTTCATTGGCTTCAATTATATCACGCATCCTGACGTAGTCGAGCGAGCCTTACACGGAAAGCCCTTCGATAACGTTCCGGATATTCCTCATTTACAGACAAATGCAACCGTGACCGATTGGAGCACCGGATACACTGACTATCCTAGGGCTCAATATTAATTTTACAGTCTCACTTCCCTCCTGTAATGTCATGTTTTGTACTACGTATTTTGTCGTATAATTTAATTATCATTCGTTCAAAAGTACCAAAGATGCAAGTTCCGGTGATCGTAGTTTGATAGTACATCTGAATGGTTTGGGATATCTGAAGCAATCAAGATGAATACAAAACATATTTTTAAGTGGAAGAACTCACATCTGCATACCCGACGTATATTTTCCAGAAGGCTCAATGGGTACGCCATCATCACCCGTAGCTTTTTGGACATCAAACAAGAACAAGACAGACGCAATGGTGAGCCACATGGAAGACCACGCCATGTCTTGCCCAGGACACATCCGCCTTCCAAATCCAAACGCCGCATCGGGATAAGGAATTTCTGGGTCGGGTTGATCATCTCGGAGAAAACGCTCAGGACGGAATGTGTCGACATCTTCCCCATATGTAGATTTGTCGTGCAAGATTGCCCTGGAAACTCAGCATGCATTAGACGAACGACGTCGTGAACGCTGTGATGGCGTACCAGGAATTCCCAACAACTACAGAACCAGATGGTAGAAAGTACCCATTGTATTCGTCGTCGGCGACGAGGCGGTGCGGAAGGGCTGAGAAGCATCAGTTTTTGGTTTGACCGACATCGAAATGAAACTCACCCAAAGGAGCAACAGGGCGCCACCTCAGCACCTCTTTTATGATAGCGTCGACATAGGGAATCGATTGCATGTCCGAAAAAATTGGCAGGCGCTCATTGCTAATGGCCTGGATCATCGCTTGCCGACCTCGTTTTTGAACTTCAGGGTAGAGTAACATGGCTAGGAAGAACGTTGATAGCGCCGAAACAGTCTGCCGATGATGAGAAATAGATTTCGTCAACGCCTACTAACTTTGTACTTACTGTGTCGGCTCCAGCTACAAATTTGAAAGAATTAAGTTTCGACAAAGGTTCTTGAACGGGTGTTTTCAAAAAGCTGACCTTCGTACATAGCGCCAAGGGTATCTCGAATAACGATCTTTGCTGCAGTATCCTCACTTTCGATGGCTTCTAAGGACGCAGAGGCAATCGAAATATTTGGAATACCTGCAGCCTTCAAAAATTACATTAGTCGGAACCCACAAGTATGGGCATTAGATGCCTTACTATCTGTTTCTCTACGGCATCGAATGGCTTTTGAACCATGTTGAGAGAAAGTATTTTCCATAGTTTGGCCTCTCCTTTGAAACTCATTCCCGGAAGCCACGAAGGAAAAAGCTTGAGAACCGGAAAGAAATCGACAAAATAGCTTCCCCAATTCGCCGACTTGATGATCGGGGTCAAGCCTACTTCGGATAGTTTGATGTATGAATCGTTTTCTGGTTTAATTTGTAGCCCATAAGCCGTAGATAGGATTATCTCTCCAGCCATACTTTCATCGCCCTAATCAGAGTCGAGGGGTAAAACCGTAACGAGTACAAGGCGACTTACTGCCTGAGATATTCCACAAGGCTATCTGCGCTACCATTGATAAGTTTATGCAAGAAATTGTTGATTGCCTTCGAGGTACGGTCGCGATAGAGGAGCGATTTAGGTGGTTGTAGTTCGCGGGTGAAGAGCTTGCGTCGATCCTTCCATTCTTTGGTGTAACCTTGAAAATTGAAGTCCCATGTAAAGCCACTTCTGAAACGGTTCAGAAAGAATTACACCATAAGCATCTAATCTTATTGCCGTGCATTCAAATGGCACTTGCAGCTCATTCAACATCACGTATCTTGGTCTAGAAGTGGTTTAGATTCCATTCAGTGTTCTGCACGAAGAAAATGCTACACACCGATCAGAATATATTGCAGAGCGTTTCTCCAGCAAGTCATGAGACACCTCTCTTGAGTTGAGTATGATCATTGGGGTACCAGCCATATTCAAGTGGATGATATCGGACTCTGAAGTTGGTGTTGGCAGTGCTGCCTAATTACCATCGTGAAATTGAACTCACTGTATTCGGAAGACCAACGCTGATATGCTTTCCATTCGTTCTTATCCGGAATATTGAAAATGTTCCCGAGAAGCGGTATTCCTCGTGGCCCAGGAGGGAGCCTCCAGCGCTTGCTTGGACGATGTATTGAGTAGCCGACCGCTGATACGAGAAGGATGATTCCACAAACGAAGGCTGAAGTCAACCAGGTATCACTCATGGCTGCTATAATCGATGGTGAATGAATATGATAGAGTTTAGTTTCATATATAGATATGTCTTGCGAGTGGGAATTATTAGAAATACTCACATCCCGAAACAGTTTAAAGGCCATTCACATCGAAGCCTCCTTCTAAATTTTAGCTCTGCTAACTTCGGATCCATTCCCTCCATTTTTTCCTTCCCTAGAACAATATATGACGACCGTCCGCGATGACCTTGGATGTTGCACGTTGTCGACCCATAGCCAACCCATTGCTACTATTTTGGTAAATATAATTCAGCGCGAAGCGCCACCACTGTCATTCTCTCGCTTCACCCCGCTCAACTAGCCCTCGTGTCATGTAAATTTGAAAGTAATTGCACAGCGGCAGCGTCGGGCCGACATTTGATTTATCGTGTCGGCGATTGGGCTGTGTTGTTTCAGCCTCGCGCGCGTCGGAATCTTCGTCCAATTCCTTCTTCCTTCTTTCCGTCCACTTTCTTCGGACCTAGGCCTGGGTGAGGGACCAAGGAAGTTTATACGACCGAGTTTGCGTTGGAGCGTTTGTGTGAGCCTTTGACAACGGACGGACGGTTTCACAGACCAATCGGGTGAGTGCCATTTCACGCAGGCATATACGGTGCTGTCGAGCTCATCCTCATTCTCGACCCTGTCGTCTGCAGACGCCTTATCAGAACACACAGCATACGGCTTCTCTCACGAAAACGACGCAGCTACGGCGGCACGAGCCACGAGGCGGGATTGTTGTCGTAATACACGCTTGCTGGCCGAACCTACCGCAAGGCCACGTTAAAGCAAACGGCAACTGCAACAAAAAGAAACAATTGAGGCCACGCACGGAGGTGCAGTCCGATAAATACTGGGTTAGAAGGCACCAAGCTCACCTTTCCGCCAATATCACTGCACAGACACCACCTATCACCACATCACTAAACTCGCCTGCAGATATCAACCACGACGAAACTGACGAATAGAAAGCGACAAAGTGCGATGGAAACCGCTCAACAACCGCAGACGAACTTGAAGAACATTGCGAACGGGTGGCGGGGCGTACTCGATAAGGACTTGGACAGTGATAGAGGGAAGCCAGGCGACCCATACTTGGCGATGCCGCCGGCTGTAGAGGTACGTGGTTTCTTATGATTTTGCTACTTTCCCTTTTTGCTTCTGTGATTCGACCTTCGTTCTGTTACGTTTCACCTCTTTCGCTTTGGGAAATCGACGATAGGCAAACACACGTGGATGTTTGGGCATGGAGCGCCCAGTGCACGTTTTACGACGCATATATGCACTTTTCCATGGTGATGACGATGAGGTGGGAAAGGTGCAGTGACGTACGAGGCCAGATGAGATGAGATCGAGGAGTGTGTATCGTTGAACCGACGATCTATGTATGGTGCCTTGTATGGTGCCTCGCTGACTTAGTCTCAGGGTCTTCTTTCCTTTTCTTGTTGTTGCATGCTTCGAGGAGCACACTCTGCGAATTAAGGGCATCGAGCTGCATGGTCATGCGATGAAGATCACTATGGATAAGGTTTAGCATGCGCAGCTCGAGCTCCGAGCCCCATCGCTCTATTTCTAACTCTATTACCTGGCCTTGGCGTCATCTTGGACATCATCGATGAGCTTGCCGTCGAGATCCCATGCCTCGCCTTTCCTCGCTTTCTTTCATACATTTTTCACTTTGACTTTCAATTTCCAGTATGAACTCTCTTCTATGCCCACCCCGTCTATTTCGGTGCTTCTCACCGACAAATACACCTCACTAACGGACTCGCTTTCAGGCTTCCCAGTATCCACATTCACAATCACAGACGCGAATGCTAGCACCACCCACCGTCGTACCACAATCCAGGCTCAACAACACCACTACCATAAACATCAACAACACAAAGCGACCTACAACCGCGGGGCATGGGTTCACGACGGCCCTGAAGGGCATTATCCGCGTGCCGCTTGGGAGGCGGACGAGCGGGGAGAAGAAGGGGCAATTATCAGAAAAGGAGAAGGAGGTGCAGAGACAACGCGAAAGGGAAAGAGAACGAGAGATGGAGAGGGAGAGGCAGCGGGAACGACAGCAGGATATGCATCGCCGGGCGCAGTCTGCAGGGACATTCGCCGCGCTCGTTGATGCGCCTCCGAGCGTCGGTGCAGCGCCGAATTCGGGCGCGCGTCGTGGACCGTACGCATACGCCGCTGACAAAGCGGCGAGGTATGCGTCGCAGCCACATTTGTTAGGCCCTGTCCGAAAGGAGGTGATCGAAGAGGGCAGCGAGAGCGATGAGAGCGAAGAAACGGAGACGGAGAGTGAGGCGCATCCATCACCACCTCCGCCGCCGCCGCCGCCACGTCAACGACCGACGCGACCATCGCGTGCTCCACCGCCTGTCCCCCTCCCAATGTCGATACCTCTCTCGACAGTCGCACCCGCAACACATACGTCTTCAGCTCCTGTCTTACCCGCTTTGAACGAAAACTTGCATTCCGAGTCGGCGTCCATTTCTCTTGATCGGGAGGGTCGTCATCAGGCTCAGACGACATCGACGATTGGGGTGAGCGGACGGCGAGATATGGACTCCTTTCATGGTTTCGGATTGGGTAGCGGTGATGGTGTTTCTGCCGTTCCATCTACGACTGCTACTTCGTCTCTGGATATCGATTCCGGTGGCTCCACTCTTCCTGCGTTTACTGTTGCTGCTGCCGTTGGCTCCACGACAAACAACTCTGCATCTGGATCTACTTCCGTGGATAATCAGAGCCGAGGGGTCAACAGTATCGCCAACAAGTACACGAGTTCTACTTCGGTTCCGATGCAGCAGCATCATCAAGCACACATTGCACTGCACACACCGCCGGAGTGGTGTTCTGTTGATGATGGGCTTGGCGCTGTTGTTGAGAGTGTCAAGCAACAGCTCGTGGAGGATGAGGACGACGACGACGACGACGGAAAGGCTACATCCACACTGAGTTCTGCGAACTACGTCATCGGTTCACCTGTCCCTGTCTCCGCACCCGTTTCCGTGTCAGTCACGACTCCCGGTCTACCTCAGTCTATGCAGGGAAATTCGCCTGGACCACCTCCCAGCATCGTTTCTCCAACAGAAAAACCTGTAATTTTACCACCTGCAACGACATCGACATTAACAATACCATCGACACAGGCCCCAGTAATTGTGCAGAGCACATCCGTAGATTCCGGGCTCTCGCGTTCGGGTTCGAGTTTAAGACCTGCCTCAGTGTCCGCATCGTCGTCGTATTCCTCCACCGTGCCGGCATTCGCTACCCTCCCACGAAATTCTACCATCATCAGTACCACTCCCCCCACATCAACACACCCGCGCACAGGCAGCACGCCGCACACAAGCCCAGATTCCGGCGCACCGCGGCCTCTCCTGACGCGGCTGTCGTTCTACGGCCCCTCTACGCGTCTGCCTACGCTGCCCGCGTTGCCCGCGCTCGGTGCGCTCGGCCGAAGCGCGTCTGTTGGGGGTTCGAGTGTGGGCTCTAACGCCGGAGGTGGCTCACGCACGAGCTTATTCGGACTGGGAAGGGAGAGAGGTGCGGGTGCAGCAGAGGGCGGGAGGGATGGAGTGGAGGAGGATGATAGTCCGAAGAGGAGAAGGAATGCGAGGAAGAGGTTGAGTGCGATGCCGGCGCTACCTTTGCATGGCGCTGGCATTGTTGGGGAGGAAGATGATGAAGAGGACGGAGATGACGATGAAGAGGAGGATGACGAGGATGATGTGCATGAGAGTGCAATTGCGGAAGGCGCGGAAGACGAAGAGGACGAAGATCTCATGGACATTGAGGGCCAGACAGATAAGAAGCCCCGCCCGAGTCTCGATACAATGCGATCCGATTCAACGGGGTCGTCTATGTCTATATCGTCGTCTTCGGCTGCTTCATACACCGAGCATACGTTTGGGTATGCGGAAGATGAAGTCATCGACATCTCCGCCAACGCCGTTTCACGCTTCGAGACCCACGCGGACGATACCGGGATGGACACTGACGGCGAAGGTTACAGCACCGCGCCATTGTCGCATAACCCCTCTCCAGTTGTGCGCACGACGTACCCCGCTGGGCTGGCCGCGTATCTCGCCTCCACTTCCACACATGGAGTAGCGCATGCGGTTACCGCATCGACGGACACTAATGACACGATCAAAGCGCCGCGCCCCACCAAGGATAGCAGAATGTCGGTGACGCGGCTGGATATGGGCTTCCAAGCGCTCGGTGGTAGGGTAGCCGCGAATCAAGGTGGGGGTTTGAGTTTTCTGTCGCAGGACCCTGCGGATATGGGCGGCACTAGAAGTGAAGGGAACTCGAAGAAGAGGGACTCAATGACGGAGGATGCGGGAAGGACTCCTGTCGCTGAGCGCGGTGGTTTTGTTTTTGGGGGTTCAAGTGGGAGGAGGAAGAGCGCAGGTGTAGCCGCGAGGGAGAAAGGAAAGCAACGCGCGAGTGCAGCCGGGGAAGATTATTTTGCTCCCGCACCTAGTTCGAGCGCGCAAATGCGCAATGCAAAATCACCCTCATCACCCTCCGCGCTGTCGTCGCCATCGCGCACGCCTCGGCCCGGCGATCACATCAGAGTGCCCGCGTTCCTTGCAGGAATTGCAGCTGCCGCTCAGGCTCCTGCACTACAGCCCTTAGCAGCTGTTCCCGCTCTCCCGGCTCTTGTGCCTCTTTCGCCGCTGGTCGTTGGCGTGCCGGACATTCAAACGCCTATCGCGAGAGAGAATTCGAAGACGCTCCCACCAATGATGGGACGATCGGTGTCATCCCAGCCGTCCACATCAAGTCCTGGATCGGAATACGCCTTTGGGACGGCGGGCTATGGTGTCAAGTATGGCACGCCGCAGCCACGCGCGGCTGTACCGGCTTTTGTGCACCAACGAGGACAGACGGAGACGAAGGAGGGGTATCGAGAGCAGATATATAGGCAGCAGAGTGTGCAAGGGAAGCGGCTCAGCCAGGTGCCATTGCACGCGCATGGACGTACTGTGCATCATCCGCAAAATCAGCCTCAAATTTTACAGCAGGGACAGCAGCAGGATACCGGGAAGCGCGCAAGTATTTACCAGACGCACCGATTTTCGCAGAGCTTGGTGGATGTCGGCGCGGCCGAACGGCGTGCTGCAGTTGTACAGATGGTCAGGGAGGGCGAGGAGGAGGAAGAGGAGAGGAGGAAGCTTGAACGACGACTTTCGAAGCGCGTGGGTCCTATCCTGACAAGGCCAATTGAAGATGGCGAACACGGGGCGGACAAGGACAAGGACACGCCTTGGAGTCCATCTCTCGCAGAGGTCGCTCTCGAGCTGGCGAAGGAGCGCGCAAGGCTGTTGGCGGCGGTGGACGCGCTGGGCGTGCGGCCTGGGGAAGAAGATATTTTTAGGGACGAGGACGACACACGAATTCACGCGCAAACTCTAACTCGAACGCAAACACGCACACATGCACAATTGCACGGAAATGGGCAGGGCGACGGAGATCCCCGAGCCCGAGGCTGGGCTGACGAAGCCTCGGATATTGCGGGCGGTGATGTCACATACCTCTCCCCCGCTGCTGGGGTTCGGCCGTTGTCTGGCGCTTCTAGTGCTATTCCTGATCGCGATACTGGTCGTGTGCTGACCGAACGCGATATTGGAAAGTTGGACAGCTCGGAGACGGGTGGGGAAGCGACACTGGAGGTGGCAGAGCGGCGTGGATATGGAACGTTGGCGAGATCTTCTTCAACTGCCCGTGCCAGTCTAAATGATCAGGGTGTAACGGGGCTTGGGCGTGTTGGTGACGGGGATGGTGCGGGTGCTTATGCTTATTCTTCTGCTGAAGGTTCATTAGTAACCACTACCACCACAACTATTGCAGCTGTATCGGATACTTCTCCAGCGCCGACTATTAGTTCATCAACAACTGCAGCAACATCGATATCGACTACCACCACTACAAGTAACGCGGAATCGACCATGGGCAACGTCCCATCCGCGTCCCTCCTGCAGGGCGTCACACTTGATCTCACCGATGGAACCTCCAACAGGGCCAGCAAGCGGATCAGCATGGCGCCAGCGTACGATGCCCTCTCGTACCCATTGCGCAAACGGAGGTCGATGCCCACGTTTACTACGTCCGACGCCGCCCCACCACCGTACCCTGCACTCGAGATGGAAGGTCTCGCGGCGTATAACACCAGTACCAGCGCGTCTTGGAGTTCACGAGCCATTAGATCGCATGCAGAGGAAGATGGAGAGTCAGATATAGAGCACGAGGACGCTTTCGCGAATGCTCATTCTGCACCAAGTGGATTCGGAGGCGACAACACCCACCCATATGCGCACCTCGCCGCACGCCCATATGCTACCTCTGCATTTGCCTCTGCCAATGGCGCGCAAGCCTTCATCGCGCCGCGAGAGGACGAGGGTCGCGAGACTTTGCCGCCCTACTCAAACGCGATCTACATGCGTGCGGAGATGCTGCGCAAGCTGGAGTTTTCTGCTCCAGGCGTACAGGCCCGCGATCGCAAATGGCGCCGTGTCGTATGTGAGCTTGAAGGCACAGTGCTGCGCGTGTACCGACCATCCCGAGCACGGGAGCGCGGCCCTGTCGGTCACCTGGGCGCGTGGTGGGAGCGTGCAGTGGGGGCGGGGGATAAAGTCGGCTTCACGTATGGCGGAAATCGGACGGCGGCGTTTGGAGTTGGTGGGGGTGGGGTGGTTAGGCTGGATGCGGGGACAAGGAGGGGCGCAGATGGTGCGGCTGGAACGTCAGGGCAGGGAAGAGTCAGTGTAGAGGGCCCGAGTCGGGCGGCGAGGGAGGCGGAGAGGGCAAGAGAGCGGGAGTTGGATTTAGAACGCGCCGCGGCGCGCGCGAGGAAGAGTGGCGAAGGTGGCGTGGAGGGTCCCCCAGTACTGGAGCTGCGCAGCCCGAGTCCGAGCCCACATCAAGCATTCGTGCCAACGCACAGACATACACAAAGCACGCCCAACTCCATTACAATCACAACCGCGCAGAGTAACGAGCACCTGTCACCGAGCTCGAGCAGTCCACCTGGTCACGGTAAACGATCTGCGCTGGCGATGGCGGTGCAACTCCTCAAGCCTACCCCGAGCCCGGCAGCCTCGCGATCCCCTTCGCGCTCGCGCACTGGGAGCCACGCACGTACGACGAGCGAATTACCACTACGCAGTCCCAGCTCGGATAGTCGCCCGCCGCGCTCATCGCTCAGCATCCCCACGCCCAGTCACAGTGGACGAAGCTCGCCCAATCCTCAATTCAACCACAATGGACGTACGACGCCTATCAACTCCCATCGTCCATCGCACAGCCAGAGCAGCACGCACACTAGCGGAAGCAGTAGCGGGCATGGACACGGACACGGGCCGTACGGGGCGATGCATGCCCTCGCCTCCAGCAGCGTCGCTATGCTCGTTGGCGCCGGGCTAGCGCTGAGTGGTGGCGGCAGGTCGCGCGCGAGCTCCTTTGTCGGTGGGGATGAAAATCGCTTGAGCGTGGGTGGACGAAGCAGCATGGCGAGCACGTTCGGAAGCGGGGCGGAAAGCAGTAGCGGCACGAGCATGGGGCGTAGCTCCCCAGCGCCCACAACGCTTACGACTCCGTCCACTTCAGTGTATGAACGCTCACGGCCTGGGACACCTGCTGGAGGGTCGAGTGTTAATCTTCACGGGAGTATGGGATCGTCGTCATCGACGGCACCCCCAACAAAAAGCAATTTCAAAGCAAAAGGAAAAGGCAAAGAAAAGGAAAAAATGACCCTTGACGATGAGATCCTCGATCCGGCGGATCAGTTACGCGGTTATACGCTGCAGAACGCAGAGAGCGGGCTCGGTGCGGATTATTTAAAAAGGCGAAATGTAATACGCGTGCGTCTGGAAGGCGAGCAGTTCTTGCTGCAAGCTCAAGATGTGGAAATGGTTGTGGAGTGGATTGAGGTATACAGCCTTTTCAATTCAATAATATCTTCATCATTAGCTAACATCTTGTTCATAGGCTCTGCAAGCAGCAACGAACATCGCGCTGGACCTTGATGAGCGGCCGATGCCTCGCGGACCTTTGTTCCCTCGGTGCGTCGAGTCTTTTTAATCTCTAACTTTTTCTAATTCCTTATATCATCCTTCAGGCGACGACGACGACGACGTCCTGCGGCGATTAACACGACCACTGCGACCGCGACCGCTACGGCCGACGCAGCTGCGAATGGCAGCCTCAACGCCACTTCGACATCGCCGACAGGTCAGACACCAGTATCAGCAACGGCCTTAGCCCCTCCTCTAGCAAGGACGCGACGATGACCAACTTCTCTTAATCAGCATGAGATTCATAAGACGACGATTCGGACGACTTGCACGATTTACGACGACATGGGTTCAACGATCTCTTTTTTTATTCATCTTTTTCCATCTTCTGTTTACCTATCTCCATTTATTTTCTTTTGCATTCCACACCAACTAAGCTTCGTCTATCAAGCATCTTTCCTGATTTTCTTTGTCTTTCTTTCTACATAACGGTAACTTATTCATCTATACACGTGTTACATTCAGTCATGATTTCCTTCGATCTAGAGATCTCAAATGTAATATACTAGCAATTCTACAACCTTGGACATATTATGGAAGGGGCACCGAGGTGAATGTTCGAATGTCGTTGGCTTCCTTCGGACATCCCTTCTTGACCTTCCGGAGGGCGAATAAGATCTTCCAATTAAATCGCGTTCAGTCAGTATCTCCAAAACATGAATGCTTTCTGCATAGCACGACGATTGGCAGCTCGGACTCAAAAGTACTTAACCTCAATGATACAACGGTCATGCATTCGGATTTTCATTCGCTTTCAGTGAAATATTGCACAAGCAGATTTTAAGAACGAAGATGCAATCTTTTCAATACAATACAATCATAATGCATAAAGTAAAGCTTGATTCAATACTTATCAAAACATATCCACTTCCCAAGCCGCCCAATACCTCACTCACCGAGTCGCTCGTTCAACCGGAGCGCTCCGAGCTGTCCCGGCTCGTCGGCATCATCATTGACCATCAACGTGCCCCTCTCTCCATCCTCTCTCTCTGCATTATCTCTTTCATACTCTTCATCATCAACCTCGTCAACCTCATTCTCTTCGGTGTCCAACCCATGCTCCCTTCTCTTCCACGCGTGCCTTCTCCTGTGCCTGTGCCTCCTCGGACAGCAGATCGCGCGTATCTTCCAAAACCTCTTCGCCTTCCTAAACGCAACCGCATAGTAGCCCCTCCTGCAGCGCCGAGTGAAGGTGATACGACCGAGGCTACGACCAAGGTAGCATCGCTTTGGGATGAGCATGCGGCTCGCAGCGACGAGGGAGGATATGGGTTCGTCGGTCTCGTTCTCGTCGTCCATATCCATGTCAGGCAGTTCAGAATAGTTGGCCTCAGGCTCTGAGAGAGCGTCAGTAGGAGCATGGAAGCAGTCTCCATCGTGTACATGCTTCTCGAGTTCGATGCCATCAGCGGCCTCGCGCTCGGGATGCGCGGCGAGAGCACCGGTCGCTGCGATAACAATGAACGCCGTGAGGAGTTTGGCGAAATGCATTATGATATTACTGGCGTCCTGGGACTGTATAGGTACAAGGTCAGTCAAAGGAAACTCTAAAGAAATCAAGGAAATTTAACGGCATACCGATTGTTTAGGACTTTCGACTGATTGAAGATGCCTCATCCGCAGAGGGCTTATATACACCTCAGTCATTTCGTCCGCCTGTCTGGATTGACTGACGGCTAGGAGGGTGCTCCTGAATATAGAGTTGAGTGCAAGCTTTCTACTACGATTCTGGTTCCTCGTTAGAAAGTCTCAATGTTTAAATTCAGGTGGCATGTCTGCAGAGCCAGATACCTGTCTGCTCAAAATTGCTTCATCTACCACATTTTTATTTCACGTATAGAAAATCGCAATATATGTCCTAACTAACGATACAGGTTCCGAAAAGCTTCATTTACTAGGAATTCAAGCGTAGGCCATATTGGTGTCGTAATGCTCTGCTTTGAATTTTGTCTCGCCAGCTCAGAATGCCCTTCATTTGTTCCTGTCTTTCTTTGTCACTGACGTCTTCCGAGGGATCCGATTGCTCGGATGAAGGCATGGCAGGAGGATATGGATGATCGAATAAATTGTTCTAACAGAAACGACAGTCAGTTCGTGCTCCATCAAAGTGGACCAACTCCTCGAAAATAACTTACGACTACGCGAACAAATATATCGTCGATCAACTCATCTTCCAAGTAATGAATATCTTCTATTGGAATTTCGCATTCCATTTTGATGATAGATCGATACTTTTGCCTTCGCCATAGCTCCGAAGGTTTCCACAGATCGTATGTCATGGTCGTGGCTATCTTCATCGCCAAGACCCTTAGTAGAGGAGAGAAGCATTGCCATCTCGTCCCTACGTCAGACTCACAGTCTTGCCTGTAGATTTAAAAAAAAAAAATGAGGTAGCGTCCACGTCGTGCACATCAGGATATAGTTCTAATTTTAATGGACTTGCCTTCCAGGCTCGCGATCAGACGCACAGTCAAGAAACGCAGCCATTATGACGAGATTCTCAATAAAATTTCTGCGAGTTTGCTCCGATACCCCCCCACTGGATTCTGACTCATTCAAAATGTCCCTGAGGGCGTCGTTCTCGATGTTTTTCTCCGAGTAACCCGAACCAACGGCATTTGATATCTATGGTAATCAATTGATCAACAAAATAACAAAATAATGAGATGCCAGACCAAATTAATAAGATGAACTATAATCATGATTAAAAACGCCTACATTCGTAACAACTTCACAGAAAGTATTCCTTGCGGAATTCATGAGCTCAGAATCGTACGAAGTAGACTCGATGCTGAGTTCGTCAGGGTACACCTCTGTAAGCGCTGTTGTGGCTAATCGAAATACAAGCGCCCTTGATCGGCCTTGCATGGACCGCCATTTGGTAGCCGCATCCGACTTCGGGTGGTTCTTGAGGTCCTGTCGTCTTCTGTAGGGTAGTGTAAGTTCAAAATTCGCTCTGTGCCACTCAAAACTCACAGTGAATCGAAATCCTTAGCCACTGCAAAGAGAGCGGCGAGGATATATTCTTCGTTGTCCATCCGATTCAATGGGGGGAGGTGCTAAAGGAGAGATGAGGGCGCGTGAGTGGCTGTTGGGAGGTGAGAGATTCCGAACACAATTGATAAGTCATCAAAGGAGACCCCACAAAAGCCCTTTATACCTATTTCATAACATGGCCACCCCCCATAGCGACTGCGCTTTTGTGCCACTCCCGGTAGGGTTCTTTCAAGTTCGCGTGCTTGTGTTTTATTGAATTGATGCAATATAATCAGAATGTGGGCACCACCATAACTCCCGCTTTGCGCTGTGGGCCAATTCCATCATGCAATGCCGAGTGCCGCTTGATCTGACTGTACCCAAGCAAAGGGGAGCTCAAGCAACTTATTACAGTACTGAAATACAAGACTTAATGAGGAGCACAGCACCTTCCGCTTTGTGCTGCTGAAGCGTACTAACCTGATAGTCCAAAGCGGGCTTTAGTTTGATTGCGTTTGTTCATGGAGAGCCTGCAACTTGATTTCAAGATGACGCTCCCAACTGATCTTAGAATAAGAAAGCAAGAAATCAATGCTCTCGTGACGGGTTATGAGCATCACTACGGGATAAAAATCTTCTCATAAATGAAATTCTATGTTCACTGCTCTTTCTACAAGTACAAGCAGGTATTAGCAAGAAGCGGATTCGATGTGATGAACACCAGGATTAGACAATGGCCTGAAGACAAATTTATTGCAAATTTAATCAATAGGTGCATGCGAGGCATAAATTACGGGTGAACGGTGAGCGGATGGGTACACAGGCAACGGCGTATACGCTATGAAAATACACTGAGACACAGGCTACATTTCGAAGAGAAATTATCGAAGATGACCATCAATAAGTTCGAGTCTCGAGACGACTTGGTTTGGACTTAGTATGAATTCGAGCGCATCATATGATGTCATCTGGCGTCTTTTGTTTTCGCAGACTCGACCTCAAAAATATTTCTTCCTTTCCGACACTATTCTCGGTCATCGTCATTAGTTCCTTTACTGTGACTGACGCAACCATCTGCCTCTTCAATAATCGCTATGTCGCAGTCTGAGCCCTTCATTGTCATTGACAACAAGCAGGACACCGTTCCAGACCCCAAGACAATTGTCCAGGAGTGTCACTCTGTCCGCAAGACCCAGTCCCGTGTCGAGAAGGCTATCCCTGGGGTCGCTCTCGTCGATGATAGTGGAAAAACGTATTGCTGGGTCAAGTACGGCGGGGCAGTTACCATGGGGGAGGCCCGAACGCAGGACTTTGTCTGGCGCACCTTAAACACCAACGCTGATGCGAACTCGACGCACCCCGCTGTGCGTGTTCCTCGCGTCTACCTCGCCTTCCAATTGGGCTACTCCGGCTACATTGTAATGGAACACATTGAAGGGGAGACATGCGATACTTCTGACTCTGACGTCTCACTGGTCGCCGCTGCTGTGGAGGCCCTCATCGCTATCCGGAGTCCAACACCAGTGCCCGGACCCATCGGCGGAGGCACGATTTTTCACCGCTTTTTCCTTCACTGGGAGTCTCCTGTAGCGTATGATTCTATCGCAGAGTTACAGGATCATGTAAACGGTGTGAGTTTCTTTCCACTCGCCGTTGATTCCATCTTGATTCTTGCAATAGATCCTAGCGTTTGTAGGCCGCCCGCTGCGTGTCGACTTTGAGCCCGAAGTTGCAGAGCACGGTCTTCCCCTCTGCCCTTGTGATATGAACCCTAAGAACTTCATAAAGGACAGGTCAGGTCAAATTGTGGCGATTGACTTCGGCGCCACTTGTTTTCTGCCGACTTCTTTCTTTGCCTTCGCACTACTGTTGGGAGACCACTTCACTCACCTTATCAGTCAGAAGATTGAATATCCCGCGTCGCCGCAACTCAATGCGCTACTGGGGGCATCGTACGCCTTGGTCCCGTTTGGCAAGAATACTGTCGGTGAGAATTCCCTGTCCTAGGCGCTCCTGGCCTCTTGATTTTTTTCAAGAAGATTGACTTTCACCTTCTATATACTGTCCAGGACTCAAGAAGAGCTCAAGAAATGCAAAAATCATGTCTAGTAGTTCTAGCATTAAAAGAGATCACGATCGATGACACTTTCCACTTCGGAGTAACATTTACTGTAGGTAATCGGGTACTCGGTCAGCAAAGTTTGTCTTTTTATTGTAAATGTTACCAGCCATCCTCACCCCACAAATTTTTGTGAGAAGGTTAAAATCAAACCAAACTAAATGCAACAGAAATTTTAGGTCTGGGGTATGTCTGAGGACATCCATAAAAAAATAACACTGTAAAAATTCTAAAATTGGCCTGTTACCGTGTACTCGGTCAGTCCGATTTTGGCTTACTTATGCGTGAAAAATCATGATATGTCGGGATTCATTCCTTATTCCTATTTATGGGTTAACTTGATTAAGGAATCAACTATTTTTCCAGGTCTCTCATTTTGTGGCATTTTTCATCCATTGAAAGAAGAGCAAATTCCCTAATTTTTTTTTGATAGAGACTATGGCTAGAAGGCATTCTAATTTTCTATCCAAGAAAATGGGCATTTTAGCTAACCAATCTCTCTGATTAATGTACTGACCAAGTACCTGATGTAACCAAGTACCCGAATATGTACAGTATACCTTATAAGATCTTTAAGAACTTAATGCCTGCCAGAGGAAGGAAAGAGTGTTGATCTAAGAAGTGTGACTATTTCATATCTATAGGAGTTTGGTCAGGCTCGAGGTTGGCCTTAGTCCTTTTGTTGAGAGTCAGGATGAACATAAGAAATACGACATCGAATCAAGACGACGGCGAAACATGATTAACATTCTGATTCGATCTGTCGTCGACTGTAGGCCGCCCGGTGCTTTAAAAATCACACTTCCGTGCTTCAACTCGGCGACGCGTACGGTGCATCTACTCAAGGAAAATTCTTGCCGACTGAATATAATAGTTTTTATGTTCTTGGTTCGTTATCATTATCATTACGACCTCTATTTATGCAATATGGCTGTACTCGAGGAGACCAATATCATGCACGAGTCCGACCGTCATACTCACTATGCCAAGGGGAACTCTAAAACTCAATAAAACCACCTGAAAAGCCCGATCGTAAGTTGGACTTAGCATCAGCCATCGGAAGGAAATTCTCGACTCGGATCTGTGGTCCTGTTTCGCATATTCCGAAGACACCAACTCCCCGTCCCTTTATCGCGTGAGAGGGTTCCGGGCACGCATAGCTTCGCCCTTGTAGTATATCCATATAGGAAACGGTATACCCAGGACTATAGCGATCCCAGCAAGTAACTGGGCATTCGATTCAGCGTGAGCAAAATTCTCTATATGATCAAGAGATACGCACTGTATTTCCACCCCCCTCCCCAAGGGCGTCGAACATCTGCTTTCCGAATAATGGGAATGCAAATCCTAGAAGTGAACGAAACACCTAACAGGAGAATTAACCAGTGAGCTCAGTTCAACGATGAGAAATCACACTGTACGCACAGATGCTGCTGAGACCGCACTTGCTGCGTACGTAAAGGCATCGATGAGATATAACTGGATAGGAAGACTGATGACAATTCATTAGCAAGATTCACAGTCTCGACTATTGTTAGAACATACTAGGTGGTCATCATGGCTGCGGATACATAAACAGGCATAAGTTCTCGTGTTGAAGACGTGCGGTCAAAGTGAAAGCGGAGAGCGACGTACCAAATCCGAATATTCCAGAACCGATGATGGGCATTATCCAGTGTATTTTTGCCTGTGCCGACCATCCGAACCATCTAGAAAATGGAGTGTAAATTCCGGGTTCGAAGAAACAGAAGCCGGTGGAGTTTAGCTTACAGCAATCCAATTGGGACGAACACCGAGCCGATGAAAAGCGCGGGTATACGCATTTCCGGTTTACCTTTCCCGCCATTCCTGTCAGCCAGCTTGGATAAAATTCTAAGAACAGAACGAAGATCCGAGAAGGAAAAGAAGATCCTCACCACTTTGTACAATTTGTCGGCAAATTTTGCTCCAAAGAGCGTCGCTATGATAAATCCCAAACCTAACCCGAGGTACGTGAGTCCTCCGATACCAGGTCCAAAGCCGTATGTCTTGCTGAAGAAATCTACATTGCAGGGGCGCTCAGTTGAACGTTGAGAGCTATATCCGGAAATGAACTCACCCGCAAATGTCGAGAACATCAGATAGTAGATGCCTATTATAAACCAGCATCAGATACTGCCATCGTCGCAAATTTGCAGACCCGTGAGCGGGAGCGGGGTACTAACCGTACATACTATTCAAAAGAAAATCACAGCTGACTTCAGTAACGACATCTCTGAAAATGAAAATGAAAATGTGCTCACAAGGCCATAAAAGCACTCAAGATGAAGCAGATAAAGCTTCGGCAGAGCATGACAATCGGCCTCGTCAAATTAACATACAGAACATGCCATTTGTTACCGTGTGCTTGAATCAATGCAGGATGCGCTCGGGCTGCAGCTTCGGGATCCGCGGACATACGCTGTCGTTGCAGGCGTATCACCGGTCCGTATGTCTCTCGTAACAAGGGCAATCCGACTAAGCTCGCCACACCACATGTTACTGGCAAGAGATGTTAGTCCGAGATTGATACCCACCGCCATCATGGATGAGCAGCGCAGATGCTTACTGGCGATGACGATGAAAACCCACTTGATACCGACAGCTTGCGTCACGAATCCACCAGCAATGGGGCCAAGCGCGGGTCCTGAAAACAGCGTTGAGGCGGAGGGGCGTGAGGCGGGGGAAATGGAAACCCACCAAGTAAGGGTCCAATGCTGAATAATGCCATTGCGGACGCACGATCCCGTTCTGAGAATAAGTCACTAACGACACCACCTCCAATAGCAATCGGCGCGCTCCCGGAGAATCCAGCTGGGAGTCGTTAGCTCGGATGGAGTACAGAAGGAAAGCCAAGCCTCACTGAGAAACCGGAAAGCAATCAGCGAACCTACAGTCGGTGACCACGCGCATCCAAGGCTGAACACCAGAGTGAAAACATTGGCAATGTGCAGAACCTCGAGAGAGCCTTATCACAGACTAGATCATCGATTTGAACAAAATGTGTTTGCTCACCCACTTCCGCCCGTACATTTCTGAGACTGGGGCAAGTACTAGAGGCTGAAAAGGAATCGTACTCAGTGATTATACCGACATACTTACCATATGGATGAAACGCACCCCGAGAGCAAATGAAATAAGAAATACACTCAGAGTCAACGCAGTTATTGTCGAACTTGTGATATTGTACTTTTCGGCGACCTCGGGGAGACCTGGCGCCATCATTGAACTGGCGAGCGGCGGAAGTAGCGTGTAGAACGAGACCTAAGTACATCGATTTACGTTAGAAAGAGACGCGAAAAATAGAGGGACGTACAACAAGCATAGATATCCATTTTTTCAGCAGCGGCCAGTTCCTCGCGTTTTCGGGATCATTCGCCCAGTCATCCTCAGCATTCTCAATCGCCTCTTCCTTCTTGTCCTCAGGAATGGCTGACTCCTCCGGTGCGGGTTGGACGTGTGTCGTCGCTTCGGATACATCATCTTGCGAAATAGTCAAAGACTTGGATATAGACGCGTGTTTCGGGTCAGGGACGACCTCTACGCTGGCGGCGGTCTTATTCTTTTCGTTCATCTCAGAAATGGAAGAGGTGGAGGGGAAAGAAGCAATTTTTCAAAAGCTCACAGGCCTTCCTTTTATTTGTTCCACGGTTTCATAACAAGAAGCAAGATTCCTGAAGATGTGATAGGTTAGTGACTCCGTAAAGCAACCCTGTAAAAAAATACCTAAACCACACACGGACGAGGATCCCGGAAGCCTCTTCTCCTTTGACGATGGCACCCGATGTCATCGCAGAGGATGACGCAAAAGGTATTGCGTATTTAATTCGCCGACGTGAGGCAAAAATACTGCAGTCTGCAACGGTGTTGAAGACATTCGAAGCCAATAAATGAACGGTTTCAGCATTAGCTTTGCAATGATGTGCAAGGGCTCACTGTCCTCCTCAGAGCTAAACCTTAACACGTTAGGACTAGCAGCGATCCTGTCGTATCCTAAAGGATTTTCAGCGTGGTCGAGTGTGGCGTGAGTGACGAAATGGGCCCGGTCATTCGTGTCTTCATTCGGTTCACGAATATATAAGCGAAAGGATTTGCGCATGGTGCCAAAGTTTGACTCCAGATATTTATAAACGACTGAGCAATTGTGAACGGCTTTTGCTCGTTGCACCTCAAAAACCACATGGGCCGCATCGAATGGGTGAACAGGGGTAAGAACACCGAAATTTCCATGAGAGGTTACTGCCTAGCCAGATCGAGAGACTAAGTCGTATTATGAGCCTATGAATCAAAGTTTCTCCTTAAGCTTCCTGTTTTGCATGGGAAAATCGTAATCCATGCACGCAGCTAGCCACCACTGGGAGACAAGCCATTCATTGGGCACCTATCATCGCGGCCCTATTTGATTAATGGATTGATGGATAGTGTGTCCCAGATATCGAGACATTGCGAGTAAAAGAAATCGAGATGCCTTAGGTATTCGGGGTTCAGAAGATTCGGCTGCCGCACGGTCTGAAGGACAAGTCGACAAAGAGTTGTTGGTCATAAAAGTGTAGGTGAGAAAATCGAAAACAGCGACGAGTATCTGGTGACACGACTGTGGGAACTTTGCCTCCGACGCGATACTGCCGCCGTCGACGTAGAAACTCATAGAAATTCAGAGAACGTGAAAGATCCAACTCTCCCCTTATGCATCCACGCCGAACGCTGAAACATCGAACCTGGCGAAGCGGCAAAAGCTTCAAACCCCGCGGAAGACGCACTATACCCTCAAGTCCAACGATTGCATCAGGTGGCTCTTCGACTGCCCAATTCTGGTCTCTCCCGCGAATCGAGAGCCAGGCATGGTGGAGGAATGTGCGTTGTTCCAATCGTACGGTAAAGGGGAGGACAATTGGCCAAAATGCAGTCACTGAGTCAGGTCAGGGATGAGGAACGCGTATGTGGTGCACATCTTACGCGTTTTCTTTGCGAAACTTCGCGACAACGCGTATGCGTCCGTTTCTTCCAAACCCTAACGAGAGACATCAACGGCATTGAGAAAAGAGCGCAGGGTATGGTTGTGATCGATTCCGGATACTTCCTGACACTTTTGGTGCGTGTTATCGATGTCCTTTCTATCCAAATGCACTGGCGTTGACTCGTCCATGACCCTAGCTTCGATTACTTCAAACTTCAAATAGGTGGTTCAGCACTATCATGGCTATCAGTAACGTCAAAATAGCCTTGGCTGGCCACCTCCTTCAACCCTTCGCCAGTCAACCTTTTCTTGGGACCTTATATGAAAGGGACGCGACACAACGACGTCCTAATACATCGGACATCCACCGCGTTCTCGTTCTCATCTGATACAAGAGCATTCTCGAGCTCCTGTTCGAAGATGGCAACTAAAATTTGACACAAGCAAGACCACGGCACGGAGATTATCATGAGCCGCTCTTTTGATGACGGAAGCCATATTCACTCATGCAGGTGCGTACGCAAACTTTTACGATACACAATTCCTGATCATTCTGTAGAACTTTATGCCCTTCGTCGATGCCGTTACTACTGTTTCACTGCTACTTGGGTCTACCTACACCTGACCCTCAAAAATTTCCTGCGCAAAAGCGAAGAAAGCTAGCACTGGCATGGCACAACTGGCGTCTTGATGTGGAACAAGACTCGCGATCTTGAAGTTCTCACTGCAGCGCTCTAATTGAAAGCAACGTAGGACCGAAACGCAATCTATCATCGCATGTCCCGCACTCAGTCGAAATCCGGTTCTATCAAACACCCCTTGCTCCATACTTTCTTCGGATCGTACTTCGCCTTCAGCTTACGAAGCCTGGGCAAATTTGGGCCGAAGACCTCCTCAATCGGCTCTTCCCCTTGAGCGAAGTTTATGAAATAACCCGCATCCTTCCCCGTCTTCTTTCGATTTTCTCGGCGCATGTATTCTGTCGATTCAGCGACGAACTTTCGCATGATAGGGACCGACTCCTCGGCCGATGATCTACAGAGTAAATTAGCAAAATTGAACCAGGTTTCTTCAATTATTTTCGACTCACCGCCCTTGAATCGCGACCCAGAAGTGAGGTTCTCGCGCATGAAACGCAGTCTCCGTACTCCCGACAGCGGCGATTTTATCTGCGCCGCTCAACTCCCATAACACTGTGGTCGACTTCGCATCTGGGTTCTCCTCAGTGAACGCGACCCAGTTGTAAAACAACCCAAGCATTAAGTCCGTCCACAGGTCCGATATAAGGGCGCCGCGAATTGTCAGATGAGGAGGTGCAACAGCGAAGAGTCCATCGAGACTATGAGATACTGCGAGCATATCTGGAACTGGAGCACAGGTGTCAAGAATAGGCTTCAAAGCGCGGAAGGGTGCGAGGACTTCTGCTGAACGCCCGGATGCATCTTGCGAAACCCAAGGAAGGATCGTTACTGCAGGCTGGAGAAGATCGATACGTGAAGCATGTAACTACAGGTGAGCATCACATTACCTTGAAATGCGGCGCTGGCCGAGCAAAGGTGATATTCATTTTTTCTCGGGTTGTATAAGTCGCTTTCCAATCCTAGAGAAGATATCTGTTAGGTGGGTGAGATCCTGGGTTGCGACCTGCTCGAATATTTACCTGAACCACCTTCAGCACTTTCTCGATTTCGGTTCCAGGATAGGCGATAATCCCGACGGTAAACGGTCCTCCTGGTGGAAATGCTTTCAAAGTGAACTCGACGACAATTCCAAACTGGTTTCCTCCTCCTGAAAATCGAGTTTAGCACGCACAATTCGGATTCACATCGTCCAACTCACCTCGGATGGCCCAAAATAGATCTGGCTCTTCTGTCGCGCTGGTTCTCACCGTGCGGCCATCCGCCAGAACGACAACAGCACTCAATATGTTATCGATAGCCAGTCCACGCTCGGGTGTGAAAGGACTATATCCACCTCCCGTGAGGTAGCCACCGACGCCAACGAACCAAAACGGCCCTCCAACGACGTCGACGTTTGCCTTCTGGCATTCGATGTACACTTTCCCCCAAGTAGTACCTCCTTGCACGACGACAGTTGCTTTATCCTCGGAAACTCGGACAGCGTCTAGACGCGCCAGATCGATGACGATACCACCGTTGGAGCTAGCCCAGGTGGACGAATGTGCGCCGCCACATTTCACTGCGATTTCTATGGGAGGCGATTGGGACGTAGCATACGCAATGATGGCAGGGATGTGACGGATTTCGGTTGGATATATAACATATTCTGCTTCGAGGACGGATAACGCGGAGTTACGCTTTAGGGCGCTTGTGTAGGCCTCTTCGCCGTCCGCCTTGGAGACGACGATGGCACCGGTATTCTTCAAAGCCTCCATAGTGGCAGTTACGTTTGAGAGTGTCAAAATGATGTATATCTTGTTGAAGATTCGAAGATAGGCATTATTTGAATCCTAGATGTTCGCTGATACGAGGAATCAACACTGCGCCCATCAATCACGACTTGGAAGAGCTGAATCATGCAAGTCGCCATGGTCTGGGAAAGTCTCAAGTACATGACTAAGGTGCCGTGCCATGATCAAAATGTAATTCCTCTCATTGTCCACTGTCGTATTTTAACGCGTGCCAGAAATCTTCTTATCATCATTACTGATCGATGGGTTTCATCATACCGTGGAGACTTAGCCTTGTGTGAGTATGAAAACGACTCAGGTGGTACATGGCGCGTGTAAACTAGTAGTACTCCCTGCTTGCTGGAACGCTTCCATCGTTCCGAATAGTCCTTAGACATACTCCATGAACCTTGTAACTTCATTGTTTCCATTTTTGCACGCGGAATTGTATCTGATCCTTTCCCGTCCACAGATTATCAATCCTCTCCTGGTGAGAGCGCGCTGGTATATTTATTCCGTCATCTCGACTCTGACCTACTTACTTTTCTTGCAAGGCTCATTCATAGCGATGTCCCCGCCTCTCTCTATTTCATCGACTGTAAAGTTATCCTCAGGTGCGTTTATGATGAGGTCGAACATACTCGTGATAGAAATAAACTTTTGTCGTATAGGATATGAGATGCCAATGCTCGGAGTTGGCGTCTACTTGAATGAGGACCCAATTCCAGCATGTGAGGCGGCTTTGAAGCATGGATATCGGTGTGTTCAATCACCTATCATGAAGTTTTCAGAATGCGCTAAAACCGTTTCGATTGGATAGACATATCGATACTGCCGAGATGTATGGGAACGAAGAAGCCGTCGGGCAGGCCATACGCAACAGCGGCGTCAAACGGGAGGACATTTTCATCAGTAAGTCTGTATTTTGTCTATGCAAAATTATTCAGTCTCTATAACAACGATATATCAGCAACGAAAATAGGTTCAGAACTGCACGACGATGCGCCAGCCACAATAGACACTTCTCTGAAGAAGCTGGGCGTATGTAGGTGCAGTCCTTTGATCGGGAGACATGCATTGTCAATTATTTCTCTTCTCCTTCCCAGCGTATATCGATTTGTACCTCATACACGATGGAATGGGAGGCAAGGAGAAACGACTGAAAGCATACAAAGCCCTCTTAGACGCTAAAGCGGCTGGGAAGATACGCACTGTCGGCGTCTCTAATTAGTAAGTCCTTTGTGCTATAAACTATTATGATCAGCAACTGAATGTTCATAAATATCTAGTGCTGTCAGACACCTTGAAGAAATCAGGGAAGCAGGATACGAGATGCCCGCTGTCAATCAAGTGGAGGTGTGTGGTTTTGTGGATAGTCGAGCGCTCGTGTGCGAGCGCTCGTTTCAACGAAGTGCTAATCTATTTTTTGCATTCTAGCTTCAACCATTCTGTCAACAGAAAGACATCGTTGAATATGATAAGGCTCACGGAATCATTACCTCGGCATACTGTCCTCTTATCCGCGCGAAGTTTGACAATCCTGTGCTCCAGGAAGTGGCTAAAGAGGTGCAACATGGATGTCATGCGTATTTTAGATCCGACTAACTTGCTCATCTTAGGTGAACAAAGAAGTGCCCCAGGTCCTTGTTCGCTGGTCACTTCAACGAGGGTATGTCACTTTCAATTATTTTTCTTATCTCTCTGATTTCCTACCAGATTTGTTCCATTACCCAAGTCCGCTAAACCCGAAAGGGTAGCCTCTAACGCCAATGTGTATGACTTTGAGCTATCGCCTCAACAGATGGCTAAAATCGACGCCCTTGACCAAGGGACACCCGGAGCTATTTCGTGGAATCCTATAGACGCGGCGTAATCGTGTTTCCAACAAAACAGAATAGGTCAACCAATAAATTTTATACATAGGGACACATGATTTGAGTAAATCTCTTCAAATAACTAAAGAATAAGTAACGAAACGCAATGAAATCAGACTCGTAAACCATGTGCCGACTTAATAAGGTCTGCCGCTCGCTCAGCAATGGCATAAACTGCTGCCTGAGGGTGTGCACCGACGGCGAATGGCTGAGCGAAATTATTCAGCTCGCGATGTATTAGACCAATGAATGTTACATTACTCACGAATATAGAAGCATCTACAACGCGTACACCTGCAAGATTCTTCACAAGTAATTGAGGTCCGACAACTCCACCTTTATCTGTGTTCTTTGACACCATGGATGTAGCGACTGGATGCCTGATAGTCGTTCCAAATTTCGCCGCGTATTCTTTGATCCCCTCATCGGTGGTAGCGTTGACTGAGTCGATGAAAGGTCCAATAATATAGTCTTTCCACGGAGATGACGCTACAAAGCGTTGAGACGCCTTCACTGCCTCAATTAAGACAGCCTGGTCGAACGCGTTTCCTAGCAAGGCGGGGTCGATTAAAGGATGGTCGAAGACAGTGTTCGAGACGAGTTTCACAGACCCGCCTGGACAAATCAGGTGGTCAATATGGAAAATATAGAGGTGTCCAAGGAGTAAATACGTACGCGATGTCGGAGAGACCATTGCGACTAATATAGTAAAGAAATTTCCGGTAGTGGGAGCGCCCTGAGTAAAGGAGAAGAATCCGTTCTGTTCATGTGTAAAACAAGTACAACATTCGGCAGACAATGAATCGGCGTACCTCGAACATCATCTCGAAATGAGGCGAGTGCGGACCACCCGTAGGGTCACCGAACTGCTTTAGAATTGGCGAGTCTTCGGGCAGGCGGAACCATCCAATATGGTTCCCCGCAGGGTTGTTGGCGAAAGGCCCTGTGCGACTCTGGTCGTATTGTGCACGAGCTGCTGACACGGCGGACAAATAGGTGTCAAGTCGCGATTTGAAATGTCATGTCAAGTTACGCGATATGTTACTGTCATGTCAGGTGACAAGTCGTCATTATGTCACGCTCCATCACGCCCTTATCTTTCACGTCGGTCGCGTCCAATTTACTCATCCCAACCAGACTCCTTCTATCGCCACAGCTGTGAGCTATACCGACAACATGCACTCCACTGCGAGTGGTTTTTACATGTACAATATGCAAACAATATGCGCCACCCTGATATTAAGGAATGAATGAGTAGATTGCTTGATTAGAAGATGAACAAAAGATGAATATATACTCCTGTTGTAGACTGGCGCCCGCAAATTTGCTGCTCAGTTCTTGAAGTTAAGCTTTCATGGTCAACTCTTGTGCTTTCCAAGCAGTTTCACAGTTTGAGAGTTCCTGACCTCGGACAATAGCCCTCCTCCATCTCAAATAATTTTGCTTGGAGAATTCCCTCGAAGCGTGAGATAAGCTGTGGGTCAATTTCCTGACTTGGTTCAGAGCCGGGGAAAAATGGTGGATAATTGTACTGACACGAAGCCATGTCGAAAGGCCAACGTTGAATGGTTTCAACGACCATTCAGTGACCTTTATCTATCGAACACAAAATATCACAGGGAGTCACACGATGTCACAACTAGTTTTAAAACTTGACACCTGACTTGACATGACATGCCGCGGCACGACTTGACAGTTAAATGTCCGCCGTGTGAAAAGAGTGATGGTTGCTCGCTAAATTCATCTTGAGTCATATTGTCATTAGCGGACCATTGGATAGCGACGAAAGGATGGTCCTGCATATTCTGACCGACATCAGGTAGGTCAACGATGGTCTTTATGCCCAACGAATTCAGAGACTTTGAGTCACCGATCCCAGAAAGCATAAGGATTTGTGGAGTACCAATAGAGCCAGCGGATAATATAATTTCTTTCTTTGCTATAACGCTGAACCGTGACCCTGCATATTAAGCGCCGTCAATAATACCATCAGAGGATGTACGCTAGCAACATACCCGTGTGGCTTTGAGCAAATTCCACGCCATGGAAGGCTGGAAGTGACCCCGTTTTGCTGGTTTGAATCAATTTAGTTACCTGGGTATTAATTAAGACATCGACATTTGAGCGCTTAAGCGCCGGCGTCAGAAATGCGGTGGCAGAACTACTGCGTGCTCCATTTCCGATAGTCGACTGAAGCCATCCGACCCCAAGAGGATTGCCGGAATTCATGTCCACATTGAAGGGAAAGTCATCCTTCAAAACAACCGTAGTGTTTGTAACACGGCCATCGATATCTGAAGGGAAACCAGGAAGGCTTGTTAATAGAAGGCCGTTAAATCCATGGACAGCTGGATCAAATTGTCCAGTCGTATCATGTTGATCAGCAGATGGGACGTGCTTTTCGTTCTGAAAGAATATGATGAGAATTATCTACCGCGTTTGGTCTAGTTTAAATTCCAACACACCTTAAGAATAAACGGAAAGATCTCCTTCCATGACCACCCACTATCACCGGAAACTTTAGCAAGACGATCGAAATCATCGGAGGGTCCACGGGTATAATACATAAAATCTATTATTAGTGTAAATCATGGTAGCTCAAGGTAGATTTTTTTCTAGGCTACTCACTGACGGAGCTGCTACCACCTAGAACGCGACCACGGGGAAAGGTGACTGAACGTCCTCCGAGGCCTTTTTGAGGGACTGTTGTATAATTCCAGTCGAATTTGGTTCCTGGTGTCGCATCTCCGACGAGAAATGGAATTTCGATGATGTCAGAACCTTCTTGCGTATTGCTTGAGTTCCAAGTAGTCAGCTAAGCGTAAGAACCGCAAAAAGGAGGATATGCATACCTCCCACCAGCTTCAATCACGAGTACTCGTACATTTGGATCTTCGGACAGGCGGTTCGCAATGACACAGCCGGCGGTGCCACCTCCGACTATCACAAAGTCGAACTCTTGGATTCTGAGGTCTTTTGGGTTATCAAAAAGAGCAGAGAATGCCCCATTTAAAAAGAGCAGAGAATGCCCCATTTAAAAATAGCGAAAGCAATAGAATGCTTAAGAAAGGAGAAATCATCGTCTACAGTATTATGCAGCACGATCGGGGTGCCATTTCGTTACATCTCTTTATATGTTTACGATGAGTACTTCACTGACAAGACAAATACATCAAGTATGGGAGTCGTATTGCGAGAAACAAGAGCTTTCTGATCTGATAGCAATGAATCAGAGCTGGTATGCAGAACAATGTCGAGGTATTTCGCTATTTCAGTATCCTATCATTCTAATGCGAACTAGAGGCTTGAAAGCGTGTGGGGCGAGGTAGCATAATCTACGATGATATCGCAAGGGCGGGGTGCTATAATGGCGCATAGAGCAGATGAGCATTTGTGCTGACACGGGACAAGTACTACAATGCCTCAGAAGCTCATGCAATCCATCATCAATGGGCACGCAAATATACCTATCGCTGTAGAATGCCTGCCGCCTACTCACAGATTCCTCGGCCAAGTAAATAGCGCGGGTGCCGAATTCCCTCGCAAAATGAGAAAACTCGCAGCGCTCATGATGATGGGAGAAAGTAGCTGGGTTTCCAAAGTATCCGTGATGTATATGTGTAGCTCCATTAATCGACGTGTGGGTGCCGCGCCCGTGTGGAGATATTCTGGCATACTGGCATACATCATCAATCATTCGAATTCAATGTCATTTTTCCTCGTTGACATGTGCACCCTTTTCAAAGGAGAATCTGACCTAGTATACTTGCTTTTCGGCATTGTTTTCGTCGATGGGGCCTGCACGTTCAAGGATCAGATGACTACACTTGGTTAGCGACACTTCCTTACTCTACTGGGAACGAAAGTGATGATCCAATGCGAACTTGGGAAATACGAGGGTCACCTTCTGTGCTCCGTAGTCATAGAGTGAACCCTATTCGCGCCATTTGCTAACATGTTTCGGCATGAAGTACTTTCATAATTTTAAATCCTCGCGTATGTAAACAATATTGCGCAAGAAAAACATCGTAATCACTGTGACAACTGCGCCACACAAAATATTCAATAGGAATAGTGGCGCCTACCTGTCCAGGGTAAAATCCCGTCTGATTATGTACTGATTACTGCTCTGTTCATCATCGACATCACTCACCAGAGTTTTCTTGTCATCGTTCCTGATAGATTAAATGAAATAGTTGAAGGGAAGAACTTAATCTGACTGGACGAGAGATGACGTTCCCCATCAACAAGAGTTAAGATCAGCCTGATCTCAGGAAAGGCCAATAACAACGAATCATGTGCTCAGAATTTAGAGACGAATCATGTAGGATGTGCGGAGCTACACCTGACGCTATGATACGTTATTATTGGCGATGTAAATCCATATAAAGCTTATTAACCTACACCCCTACGGTAGGCGAGATCGCCATGGTTCACTTTTCACTTTTCATCTTTCGAATCATGATCGACATGGTTCGAACCGGGAACGGGGCAAATTCCGCGCCGTGACTGAAGCGCACTTGAGTGCCCGAAACGTGCGCCCTGCGGTATTACACTGTTAAACTTGGCTGGGTAGATAGTATACTATGTAATCTACATATAAAAGTTGTTTAGAAGGACGGAGACCCCATAAGTAAGTGAGGTTTGTGCTGTATAACTCTGTACATTGGGACGCTGTCATGAAGTGGAATTCCCACGGGTTGAAACGCTCACACTCGCGCTGCAGAATCTCAATGGTATTGTAAGGGCTTGTATAAGAATCAAATTTCAACAAAAATAGATTTGTTGCATGTACAGTAGTGTAGGAAAAGTTAATATTTTAACAATTCATGTTGCACGCCAATATAACAAGTCCATTTCAAGCGAGTCTCCGGTAAATGCTTGTCCTACACTTGAAGATTCAGATGGTAAAACTCCTCCCAATAGAGATAAAGTCGTGCCCAAAATCGACGCAGGTGTCTATCCAGGAATTTTACTGCTAAAGAGTGTTCACATCATTGTGATTGAATCCTTGCGGGTATGGTTTTGCGAGCTAAAACAGGATAATTTGCTTGAAGTCATCTTGCAAGGAAAATCTGGGCGCCTCATTAATCCTGGCTTACCAAAGGTAAATATTCATCAATTCTTCATTATACTGGGGTCAGTTCTGATCCACTATTAGGAATTTATTCTATTGGATCGTCTTTCCTGTTGTTCAGGCTGATCTTGACGAATTCCATATATGGTGGAACCAACACACAATAAGGCATCAACCTGAAAAGGACATGCCTTCCGGTCATGTACCACAAGATGCAGTTGAACACCCTTAGCTCTTTGGCGGAATCAACTGTCTTATTCGCTTACTAACAGAGGCTATCAACGACTTGCGTCAATACCTCGCTGAAGAGGTCGGACGGAGGGAGAAGTTTCTACAGTTCTTCCCCATTGTTTTCTCACCTGTAGCAACTGAAGTACATATAGCTTTTGGTAGTCCAAAAATCTCTCTTAAAACGGCTTGGGGCGTTTTTACAAAGATGGCAGAAATAATAGCATTAAATAGATTGTACTAGGCTTGTAAGTTGTGACTATCTGTACAGTGTGTATTGCACTCTGCTGTTCGGAAACCTTCTCTGCAATAAGAGATTTCTCTCTAACACCCTTAATTATGCTATTCTTTATATAACCTATGTATATTCGAAGGAATTTGGTTGTCGTGGAAGTCCCTACGACATGATTGAGCCCGTACAATGCGAGCGTGAGCGGGGTTTGAATCGTGGGAAACGTACTTAGAGCTGTGTGTTCGTTGGTGAAGGACTGTGAGTAGCCATTTGTACCGTAGAATGGTCATGATTATGACACCCTCATCTTTCTAAACAATTTTTCTATGTAGATTATATGGTATAGTGGGTGACTCTCCGTAAGGGTTTTTTATGTTTAGAATAAAAGAATATAATATTTTAAGGGTCTCAGCCGCGAAGCCGTGCTCAATTAGGAAGGCGAGAGAAAAATAATATCTCTCAGAGCCCTTGAATAAACCTTAATCTGTGTAGAGGGTCAACCACCCATGATTAGAATAAATTTATGCTGGAATATCGTGCTTTTGCCATAGCACGACCAAATACTGCCCATTTTGGGAGGTCGGCCATCCCTGTAGTCGTTCTCACGCTCATTACCCTCTCATCGTCGTCGTCGATGTGGTTGCCCGCAAGCTCTTCCTCATTCGACGCCTCAATTCCGCTGCA